>JAMKQA010043275.1:0-17314 GCA_024699735.1 Posidonia australis
AAACGAAAAGCCTCGAATATTCGTTGGCACATTCGTTTGCAAGGGTAACAGCCCGGAAGATGGAAGGTCAGCAGCCAGAGCTGGGCGCCTGCTTGGTGAGCCACCTTGGTGCGCCACCTTGGTGCACCCACCCAACTCACAAAATTCTAGACTCTGGCTTGCTAATGGGTTTGGGGCTCGGTTTAAGGGCTGATCACATCCAAAGCAACATGAGGATACTCATTCCTGGGTCACCTCAAAATCGGAGTGTCTACAGTGGTTTGTCTGGGATTGGACTTATGAATGGTCCTAAAATCCTAGAAATAAATAAGAATTGTGGTTTTAACCAACTACCAGCTAATGATTGTGATTTTGATTTTGAGCCCGAGGAGGTAATGTGTTTTAGGCTGGTTCTGGTCGAAAATGTAATTTTCTCAAACTATAAGAAAGATTTTGAAAAGTATAAAAGAAAGATAAATGAGTTTTTGAGAAAATTTATGATTTTGGGAAGAATTCTCAAGTATTGAAAAGGACAAGTTTTGGAAAATGATTTCCAAATGTTTTGCAAAGGAAAAAGGAAAGATGGGTTTGAAAAAGGGTGTTTTAGAGCTGGATTTTCAAAAGAGAACCAAACTTTGAAAATTAACAGTCGAGTTTTGGCTTTTTGTTGGATTTTGCTGCTTTTTGTGTTTAGGGCGCATACTGGGTGACTTAGATGTCAGTCACGTGTGCTTATTTGGTTTTCAAGTGCAGATCGTGTGCAATCAAGTTTCGGTGCAGGAGTTGGAGCTTCTAGCCACACATTGTTTCCTGGAGGTGAGCCTTAATTACAGTTATTTAATTTTACTGTAATTAGTGTAATTTTGCTTATGATACTGTGATTTAGTAGCGTGCCCGGGATTGGGACGTTACAGAGTGGTATCAGAGCCAAGGTTACACCTAGTGCACCGACTTCGTGATGTCCGGTCTAGTTGCTTCCTAGGACTGCACAATAGAGAGTCGTGCACTTGAATTCTTGGGTTTTTGTGTTTTGTTGTGCTGGCAGGAAGATGTCTCGCCAAGGCCGCAGTAGTGGCAAGTCCCCTATACCTAACTCGGATGTAGGAGAGGGTAGTGCATGGAGGGGTATGAGATGAGAATTTGGTGAGATGATGCAGGGTTTCGCCCAGTCCTTCGGCAGCAACAACTAGGATGAGACGAAGGAAGACCCGTGGATTAAGCAGTTCCGCTAGCTTGGCATGCCGACCATTGATGGGTGTGGCACACCAGAGGAGTGTGAGGCTTTATTCCTAGAAGTGGCGAAGATCCTAGAGGGGATCGAGTGTCCAGTGGAGAAGTGGGTCCGGATCGCGGCATTTCAGCTTAAGGGTGCTACGGATCAGTGGTGGAGGACAGTGCGCCGCACCAAATTTTCAAATGCTACTGATGATCTCTTGGGAAGAATTCTGAGAGGCATTCTATGGGAGGTTTTTCCCTGAGCATGAGAGGGATAAGCTGGACAGAGCATTCAGGAATCTGAAGCAGGGAGCCAAACTGTGGCAGAGTATGAGTCGTCCTTCCTTCGGCTGGAGCAGTTCTCTCAGGCTGTAATTTCTGAGAACAAAAGAGCCAAGAGGTTCGTGGAAGGGCTGAACCCTATGCTGAGATCTAGAGTTATTGGCTTTAGATGCCAGACCTTAGCGGATGCTGTTGAGCTCGCAAGTCGCTATGAGGATGATCATAGGCTATTTCAGGAGGAGTATCCCAAGAAGGAAAAGGAGAGAAAGTGTGTCTCTCGACATTCTGTCTCTCGACCCTCCGTTTCTCAACCGTCAGTGACTGGAGCGCCAAGTTATGGGAGTTCTGACAGCTTTAGGAAGAAGCAAAAGCAACGACCTACATCTGGTAGAGAAGAGAGTATGGGTTTCAGCCACGTAGGGTCTAGCAGCGGCCCACAAGTGGGATCGTGCCATGTCTGTGGCAAGAAGAGGCATGTAGCAGCATAGTGTTGGCACAAGCAGAGGAACTTAGACAGTGTGGTATGCTACTACTGCAGGAAATCTGGGCATTACCAGAAGGACTGTCCCAGTCAGCCAAAGCCAGCAGGAGAGACGCCACGTCAACCTACCAAATGGAGAGCCTTCTCCATCATTGCCCCAGATGCTAGTCCATCTGGAGATGTGGTAGAAGGTGAGAACTAGTATGGCTGTATGAGTTAAGTCCTGTCCTGTAATAATGGATCCTATGTGTAATTAACACTATTCTTTATTATGATTATGGTTATGGTGTGTTGACTATAGGATCTTTTCTTGTGGCTGATCGTATGGCCCGAGCCTTGTTCGACTTTGGGAGTTCATTTTATTTTGTCTCCAAGTCATTTGCTTCTGAGATCAGGACCACACCAGCCAGATTGGCATTCCACCTGGATGTAGTCACTCCATTGGGAGAGCACAGTCTAGCGTGGAGATATTTGAGACTAGTTGATCTTTAACTGGGGGACAGGAATTTTCAGGCCAGTTTGATCTTAATGGACATGTAGGATTATGATGTTATCCTAGGGATGGACTGGTTGGCACAGCATTCAGCCATTATAGATTATGCCAAGAGAAGAATTTTGGTAGAGTGTCCAGGTCAAGGTTGGTGTACGATACAAGGCACCAGACCGGGTGAACCCAGAAAAGTGATTTCTTCTCTCAAGGCCTATCATCACCTGACAAGAGGCAGTGTGGGCTATTTGGCCTATGTGACAGTTTCTACTTCGCCTGTGGTCGAGATTCAAGACTTGTCGGTGGTGCGGGAATATCCCGATGTTTTTCCAAAGGAATTGCCTGGAATGCCACCACACAGGGAAGTGGAGTTTGTTATTGATCTGGTGCCAGGATCATGTCCTATTTCCAAGGCTCCGTACAATATGGCAACTGCAGAGTTAAGGGAGCTCCGGAATCAGCTACAGAAACTGATGGATAAGGGATTCATTCGTCCCAGTGTTTCACCTTGGGGAGCACCAGTTTTTTTTATCAAGAAGAAGGATGGTTCACTTCGGCTTTGTATAGACTATCGAATGTTGAACCAAATCACTGTGAAGAACAAATATCCACTGTCTAGGGTCGACGATTTGTTTAACCAGCTGCAGGGAGCATCGGTATTTTTCAAGATAGATCTGAGATCTAGATACCATTAGTTGAGGATTAATGAGCCAGATGTGCAGAAGACAGCCTTTCGCACCCGTTATGGACATTATGAGTTTTTGGTTATGCCATTCAGGTTGACGAATGCTCCGACTGCTTTTATGGACCTGATGAATAGGGTGTTCAGGCCCTATTTGGATCAGTTTGTGGTCATCTTTGTGGATGTTGTTCTGGTGTATTGTCCGGATGTTCAAACTAACCGGAGGCATTTGAGGATCGTACTGGAGACGCTGAGGCAACATCAGCTTTATGCCAAGTTCTCCAAGTGCAAGTTTTGGCTGGACGAGGTGTCCTTCCTTGGTCACATTATTTTAAGAGAAGACATCAAGGTAGATCCAGCCAAAGTGGAAGCTGTGAGCAGTTGGGCCAGACAGAAGACAGTGACTGAGATTAGAAGTTTTCTCAACCTGGCAAGATATTATAGGAGATTCATCCAAGATTTCTCCAAGATTGCTACACCATTGACCAGACTGACTAGAAAGGAAGTGTACTTTGCCTGGGATTGGCAGTGCGAGGAGAGCTTCAATGAGTTGAAAGCTTGTCTGGTATCGACCCCAGTTTTAACTTTGCCCTCTAGGAGCGGCGAATTCTCGGTCTACAGTGATGCTTGTGGAACTGGTTTAGGGTGTGTGTTGATGCAGCATGGTAGGGTGGTGGCGTATGCCTCGCACTAGTTGAAAGATCATGAGAAGAATTATCCCACCCATGATTTAGAGATGGTAGTTGTTGTGTTCGCCTTGAAGATTTGGAGGCATTATTTATATGGCGAATAGTTTGAGGTGTACACAGATCATAAGAGTTTGAAGTACATCTTTACTCAGAAGGATTTGAACCTGAGACAAAGGCGCTGGATGAAGTATATTAAGGATTATGATTTCAGTTTGTCATACCATCCAGGGAAGGCAAATGTGGTTGTAGATGCTCAGAGCAGACGCACTCATGTCATGGCTAGTCTGATGATCCATGAATGGAAATTGTTAGAGGGACTAGTGGAGAGCAGGCCATGAAGACAGTCTCAAGGACCTGCCAGAGTGGTGCTGGCTAATTTGTCTGTTCTCCCGAGGATGATCGAGGCGATTGTCACAGCTCAGCAATATGATTCTTTTGTGTCAGATATCTGGAGGAAGATGGAAGCTGGTAATGCCCCTTAATTTTCAGTCAGGGAAGACGGTGGGTTGAGATATGATTTGAGACTATATGTGCCTCAGATAGAGGAAATCAAGAACAGTTTGTTGGATAAAGCCCACCATTCCAGATACATTGTCCATCCAAGAAGCACCAAGATGTATAAAGACCTGAAGAGGAACTTTTGGTGGCCTAGGATGAAGAGAGAGATTGTTTAGTATGTGTGCAACCTGCCAGATGGTGAAAATAGAGCACCAGAAGCCCAGAGGGATTTTGCAACCTCTAGACGTTCCAGTGTGGAAATGGGAAAATGTGTCGATGGACTTTGTGACGGTTTGCCACAAACCCAAAGAAAGAATGATACAGTTTGGGTGATAGTGGATCACCTTACATAATCGGCACATTTCTTGCCAATGAGGGTGAATCTTCCGCTGGCAAAACTGGCAGAGTTGTATGTGGCTGAGATTGTGAGATTGCATGGTGTCCCAGTGTCTATTGTGTCTGATAGAGACACGAGGTTTACATCGAGATTCTAGGGAGCTCTACAGGAGGCTTTTGACACAGTGCTGAATTTTAGTACTGGCTTTCACCCCCAGACGGATGCTCAGCTAGAGAGAACCATCCAGAAACTAGAGGACATGCCAAGGGCCTACGCCTTGGACTTTGGTGGTAGCTCGGAGGATCACTTACCTCTGATTGAGTTTGTATATAATAACAGTTACCACGCTAGTATTGGTATGGCTCCATATGAGGCATTGTATGGTAGACCCTGTAGGACACCCACTTGCTGGAGTGAGGTGGGTGAGAGACAGTTAGTTGGGCCCGAGATTGTACAGCTGTACAAGGGCAAGGTGGATTTGATCAGGAAAAGGTTGTTGTCTGCTCAGAGCCGGCATAAGAGCTATGCTGATAGAAGGCAGAGACCTCTGGAATTTGAGGTAGGAGACTTCGTATTTCTGAAGGTGTCACCAACCAAGGGTGTGATGCGGTTCGGTAAGAGAGGCAAGTTGAGCCCAAGATATATTGGACTGTACCAGATTACCAAGAGGGTTGGTGAGGTGGCATAAGACTAGATTTGCCTCCAAAGTTGGCGGGGGTGCACAACCTTCCATGTATCGATGTTAAGGAAGTGTTTAGCTGATGCATCCCAAGTGATACCAGTGCAACCAGAGGAACTGTTGGAGGACCTGTCTATGGTTGAAAATGCAGTCCAAATACTGGACAGAAAAGAGCAAGTCTTCAGGAATAAAGTGATTCCGTTGGTGTTAGTTTAGTGGCAACACCATGGTATAGAGGAGGCTACCTAGGAGCGTGAGGTGGACATCTAGAGACAATACCCCTACTTATTTTGTTAGAGCTGAATTTCGAGGACGAAATTCTTTTAAGGGTGTAGGATGTGACATCTGAGCCTGATTATCCATTTTTAATTGTAAACCATGTAATTAATTGTAATATTGTATAAATGATTTATTAATGGATAATCTATTTTTTCTTGGATGTGTGAGCTTGTGGTTTGCTTTCTGTGCACATGCTTGTGATTTGGGACCTGTATGGAGTTCAATTTGAGGATGCACAGTCGCCTTGGTTTGTGTGCCCGTTCTTTCCTCTTTTCTTTCATTCTTTTTCTCCTTCTTTCACTCACGAGTTCACCCCACCCCGTCTTCTTTCTCTTCTTCCTCCACCAGCCCCTACCACCAATGACGTTGGCCTGTGCCTTCCCATCTTCTCCGACATGATGGGCGGCCCGCGTGATGCGGGAGGAGGAGGAGATAAAGAGAGGCAGAGGCAAGTGGAAGGGGAGGGTTGTGACGCAAGAAGGAAGAGGGAGAGGAAGAACGACACGTGCAAAGGAGGTGGTGGCTGTCCTTGTGGTTTGTCGGCGGGAGAGGCTTCGCCGGGGCGAGAAGAGACTCGCCGGTGAGTGAGGAAGATCGCCGGAGTGCCACTCAAGGTACGTGCCTTTTTCCTTCGCTCGTTTACATGCTTCCAGTAGATCATGTTAAATGCATGAAATAGAGATAAATGCATGTAAAATAGTAGAAAAATAGGGGAATTGATGAGAATGAGCTGAATAGCATGAAAACATTGATATCATGCGGTTAGGATGGAAATTGGTAGGAATATACAAGATTTTGGGGTGAATGCTACAGTAGCCGCTTTAAGTCTCATCCCTTTGTGATTTTCGTGTGAATTGTGTGGTTAATGGAATCATAAATGGTTGGAGGGGTTTTGAAGTAGACCCAAGGGTCTACACCCCATGATTTATTGGTAATTTGTGATGTGTGTTTGGGAGGTCCGATCGAGGCTCCCACTTCGGGCGATTTTCGTCGACCGAAACAAGGGTATGCCCTGTCAGCAGGGAAATTCAGTATGCCGAATTGAATTCGGTATGTCGAAATCCTTACAGATTAAGCCAGGATCCCTGTTTCGGTAGACAGAAATCATCTGGTCAACCAAAACAGGAAGTTTCGGTATATCGAAGATGTTCAGTATACCAAATCAGGGATTTTCGGTATACCGAACCAGGTTTCGGTCTACTGATTTTTCCATGACCCTAATATACATAAATGTAAAAATAAAATGAAGGATAAATGGTTTTAAAAGTATGTAGAGCATATGTTAATGATGTTTTCCCCATGTAGATGGCATCAAGGGACATGGAACCCAAATAAGTGGATTTGGGCATGGTCTTGGGTCCTAGACCCTATAAGTGAATAAAATGGTTGATTGTGTATGGTTTTGGGCATGAGACCCGATTTATGATCTTTAAAGCATGGCTTTTCATGGATTGAGTTGGGACCCCAGTGGAGGGTCAAGTATTGCATGGAAACATATTCCTGCAATGAAAAAGAATAAAAATGGAAATGGTTTTGAAAAGGAAAGCTTAGAGAGTTTTGAAAATGAAACACTGATAATGTGTTAAGAAACCACGGGGGTTGGTGTCGACAACGTGGTAAGGCTATCAGGCTCTAATGAAACCAGTTGCCAGACACGACTGTGGTTGCCGAGCTTGAGACGGTGTAGGCTGAGCCTGAGTTGTTGTACCTAGTTGTTCGGGTCACCGAGCTCGTGATGGTGTAGGCTGAGCCTGGGTTGTTGAACCTAGTTGTTCGGGTCACCGACGGTGTAGGCTGAGCCTATGTTCGTTGTACCTAGTTGTTCGGGTCACCGATGGGGCGTCAGACAAAGACGTATCCCCGTGCATATATGAAAGAAATTGAGGCCGGTTGGCGGGGGCGGTGGCATCTCGCACGGGGAATTTCACCTTGGCAGTGCAGGGAGGTAGGGGAAATGATGTCCTCGCCTACTGCTTGTGTGCCTGGTTACCCTAATTAAGGTAACATTAGTAAAGAAAATTGGAAATGAATAAGGAAAGAATGTGATTTTGAGAAATAAAAGTAATGTGGTTTGTCTGGGATTGGACTTATGAATGGCCCTAAAATCCTAGAAATAAATAAAAATTGTGGTTTTAACCAATTACCAGCCAATGATTGTGATTTTGATTTTGAGTCCGAGGAGGCAATGTGTTTTAGGCTGGTTCTGGTCGAAAATGTAATTTTCCCAAAATATTAGAAAGATTTTGAAAAGTATAAAAGAAAGATAGATGAGTTTTTGAGAAAAATTATGATTTTGGGAAGAAATCCCAAGTATTGAAAAGGGCATGTTTTGGAAAATGATTTCCATATGTTTTGAAAAGGAAAAAGGAAAGATGGGTTTGAAAAAGGGTGTTTTAGAGCTAGATTTTCAAAAGAAAACCAAACTTTGAAAATTAAAAATTGAGTTTTGGCTTTTCGCTGGATTTCGCTGTTTTTTTATGTTTGGGGCGCGTACTGAGTGACTTAGATGTCACTCACACGTGCTTGTTTGGTTTTTAGGTGCAGATCATGTGCAGTCGAGTTCTGGTGCTGGAGTTGGAGCTTCTAGTCGCACATTGTTTCCTGGAGGTGAGCCTTAGTTACAGTTATTTAATTTTATTATAATTAGTGTAATTTTACTTATGATACTGTGATTTAGTAGCGTACCCGGGATCGGGGCATTACAGTGAGTCATTCCCCATGAGCACATCTCCACCATTAGTAGATTCATAAGTGCAAAATCAATCTCTATTAGGACACATATGATCAGTACAATTGAAGTCAAGTATCCACTCATTCTTATATTTGCTTTTATTTGTGGCAAGAAGAACAAAGCCATCTAAATCTTCATCAGCAACATTTTCATGGGCTACATCGGGCTTGCCTTGATTCTTACTGACATTCTTCCTCTTTTCTTTGTTTTATAGCTTGTAACACTCCTCCAAAATGTGACCCTTCTTCTCACAGTACTTTCAAAACTTAGTTTTTGTCTTGGATTTTGATCTAAACCTATTCTTGTTGTTGTTTAACCCTTTCTCCATTGGTCTTCTCCTCATGAATAGGACTTCACACTTCACAACTCCTTCTTGAGTTAATTCTCTATCCATCAACTCTTTAGAAAGCAAAGATTTCTTTACATATTCAAAAGAAATAGAGTCTTTCCCATAAATAAGGGTTTCCCAAAAGTTATTGAAGGATGGTGGCAAAAAGCATAAAAGTAACAAAGTTTGGTCCTCATCATCAATCTTGATATCAACATTTTCTAAATCCATGATAATAGAAGTAAACTCATCCATGTAATGTTTAACAAACACACCTTCATTCATGCAAAGCATATATAGCCTTTGCTTCAAATGTAGACAGTTAATAAGAGACTTTGTCATGTATAAAGATTCAAGTTTTCACCAAGCACTCGCTGCACTTTTTTCATAGACAATCTCGTGCAAGAGTTCATTGGACACAGACAACTAAATCATGGTCAATGCCTTTTCTTTGAGTTCTTCCTAATATTCATCAATCATAATGCTCAACTTCATCTCCTTTTCAAGGATGACCTTCTTCAACCCTTTTTGGATCAAAAAACTACACATCTTCACTTGCCAAATACTGAAGTTGACATCCTGGTTGAACTTCTCAATCTCAAACTTGGTTGTAGACATCTTCACACGAACAATCAAACAATCCAACAACATGGCTCTAATACCACTTGTGAAGTCATTGCACGGATCATAGATTTGGATTGAAAAAACATGTGAAGCAAACCAACAATAAGCCAAAATTCATCGAAGAGAAAAATAGTGCAACAGAAGAAGAAAGAAAGAAAGACAGAAAAACACATCACAAAACACAATGAATTTACGTGTTTAGTAGAAACCTACATCCACTGGTGGAGAGAGAGAGAGAGAGAACTTTCACTATAAATCAGAATAAGTACAAGTTACAAAGATTCTTGAAGAAGAACGATCAAAACCCTCACTCTAGAGATAACCGTCGGCACCAAAAACTCTTTAGAGTTTGAAGATCTTCTAAAATCCCATCAAAATGGTATTTTTATATGAAGGTTTAAAATGGATTTGCTAATAAATAAATTCCATAGTGGGCATTTGCTAACGCCCTGATCCAAAGATGCAAGCGAAGAGAACATCCATTTTTCTACTGTAACAAAACAGTGCATTAGCAGATGTCCACATAGACATCCACTCAATCTTTGCGTTGAACCAATGAGACTATAGCCTTTAGCAGATGTCCACTAGGCATATTTCAAGGTAAAACTCAACAAAAATAAACAATACACACATCAACAATCAATCAAATTAAGATGTAATGTAGACACTCCAATTTTGCAACCACTTGTCAGCAAATTTCTCTTGAAAAGCTTGTTGTAGTGGTGACGAAACTTTTCCCAACACCAAAACCCACTTAACACCCCAAACCAGCCCAAGCCTATTTGGTGGTCTAACAAGCAAGGAAATGGGCCCAAAATCCATGTGATAGGCCCAGCAGTAGGTCTAGCGCGGGTCACAAGTGTGACTTGCTAGCGTGACTATGTAGCGCAAATGGCTACCGTGGGTAACCAGCATGGATTGTTAGCACGGCATCCTGAGTCAGTAGCAGAAATGCAAAGCAATAGGCTGATCTTTTAACACTTGGACCACCAATTCTTCTCCTATTGGCTGGCATAGATCTAAGTGTGTTCCTTGACATTGTTGGACCATCATGCCTTTCATCCTAATTCTAAACCCAATCCAATCCTTTGGCATTCAATCTCCACCCTTTATTTCAATTTCTTTTATAGACCAATGATTCGCATGCATGATTTCCTACTATATAATCGTCATTGATAAGGTTGTCGATTCCCATCCAACCTAATTGACGAGAGAGCATCCATCAGCCTCGCAGCCATCTCTTGTTGTCGACCACCACACCTCCAACCACACCCTTGCATTTTCCAACCACTGCAACACCCTTCCTAGCCTATAAACCCACTACCTTTGCCACACAGAACCAACTCAGGCCTGCATTATCACCCCCAGGCTCTGAGCCATCGCAAAGCCATGCCCATGGCTGAGCACCACTGTCTTTGGCCACCCGCCCCATAACCGAGCACCCATTTAACCTTGCCAACCTAGATAGAGCATTCCCAAGCCTTGCATACCCCGACAAACATAGCCAAGGCATCACCACACAACCAAGCAACCATCACATTGTGCCCCAACTCAGCCTCGCCACCGTCACGTCTTGGAAGTCAAGTCGAAGTGACACCACCACAAGCCGTAACGTCGAGAGAGACACCTAAACGCTTACATAAGTAAGCCGCTCCCGTAACGCCAACATCATCCATTTTGACTGCCAACGATGGGTTCGCCCACTGCATGAGGCCGACAACCCATAACAACAAATAGCGGCCCACCTTGGTGTGTCCCTTTCCTTCCTGGATCCTCCCTGATACTCACCATGTGCCCATGATGGAGGAATTCACTTCCCCTAGCTGTGGCTTGCTGGTAGTGATGACGTCACAGGCATATCAAGGGAGGTGGGGAATGCTTGCCGCTACGTTCAATTTCTTGTGGTTTTGTAGTTTTAGTCATCATGCATGTTCTTGCTACATCTTTGCATCGTTTCATCGTTGGTTTGGACATGCATTCACATTGTTCTTGTACAATGAAACCTTGCAGGCTGTTTTGTAATACTTCTAGCGTGGACCAATAGCACAACTCGCAATCACGAGTCACCAGCGCAACTCACAATTGCGAGTCACCAGCACGACTAGCCAGCATGGGTGGCCAGTGCAGGTGCAGATTGTCAGATCCAGAATAGTTCACAAAGCTAAGCACGTCCTTGCATTCATTTAGTTTCCTAGCACTCTGACTTGTTTTCCCACGTGTTTTATCTGCACTCTTGTATGGCATTTTGCATTGCATATTTTTATGTGTGTTTCGGCATCCAGCATTCATCCATTAAGGCAATGATGCTTACTATATGGAGTTCTTTAGACCGACTCAATGATCTTGTGTACATCCCTAGCAGATTGTACTGGTGCAATCCCATGCGTGAGTGCCTTAGTTCAAAACACATATAGCATGACTAAGCATTAGATTGCATGGTTTTCCACCCCACATGTTTTATTAGCATTTTGGCATGGCATCGAGCATCCATCACTAGGCATATATTAAGAAGCAAGCATGGATTTGCATTGGCCACACATGCGAGCAGTTTGGCTAAGAATGATTGATTCGTTGGGCATATGGGAGTGCCTAACATCTTTCCTATGCATAGCAAAAGTCCTTACCCTTTCTTTGGTACGCAATGACCTATGTGTCGCATCCATTTAGCATAGATTATTGCATTTGCAATGTTTTTTGTTGTATTTTCCTACATTTGGTTTTCCTCGTCTTCCGATTTAAATAGACTAGGTGACAACTCTATTTTTCTTATCCTTCGTTATTTTGCTTTCTCTTTGGTGTTTTCGAGTCAAATATCCATCCTCAAATTCACCATTTTACCATGGTCTTATTAGTTTTGTGTGTATGGCCCTCCCACGCCATCGTGCAAAGTTAGTCATCGGTATAGTCACAAAAACTAGTCACTCGTCTTCAAGCTTCAGGTGGGATGTCTTTGTCAACCTTGAGCATCAATCTAGGTTCCCTTGACCTTGCTCAAGAAAGAGCATCTATAGACATCCCGATTTTGTAGTCATTTGTTGATGGACTCCTCCAGAAGAACTTGCTCTAGCTACGATGAGCCATTTTGGTGGTCTAACATGCAAGGAAATGGGCCCAAAATCAATGCAACAGGCCCAACAATAGCTCCAGCATGGGTCACAAGCATAACTTGCCACCGCCACTATGTAGCCATCACGACTATGTAGTGCAAATGGCTAGCGCAAGTGACCAGCATAGATTGTTAGCACGGTGTCCTGAGTCAGTAACAGAAATGTAGAGGGATAAGCTGGTCTTTTAACACTTGAACCACCAATTCTTCTCCTCCTATTCGCTCACAGGGATCTAAGTGTGTTCCTTGACATTGTTAGACCATCATACCCCTCATCCTAATCCTAAACCCAATCCAATCCTTTGACATTCAATCTCCACCTTTTATTTCAATTTTTGTTATAAACCAATGACTCCCATGCATGCTTTCTTGCTATATAATTCTCCCTCCTTGTCATTGACGAGGCTACCATTTCCACAGCCACGCTGCATCTCTCGTCACTGGCCACTGCAACCACCACACCTCCGCCGCACCCTTGCATTTTCCAACCATTGCAACACCCTCCCTAGCCTGTAAAACCACTGTCTTTGCCACAAAGAACCAACTTAGGCCTGCATTATCACCCCCAGCCTCTGAGCCAATGCACAACCACACCCTTGGCTGAGCATCACTATCTCCGACCACCTACACCATAACCGAGCACCCATATAGTCTTACCAACCTACACAGAGCATTCCCAAGCCTTGCATAACCCCAACAAATGCATCTAGGGCATCACCACATAACCAACCAACCACGGCATTGTGCCCCAACTCTGCCTCGTCACCGTTGCGTCACGGAAGTCAAGCTAGAGTGACGCCATTTCTAGTCATAATGTTGGGAGAGACACCCAAATGCTTACATAGGTAAGCCGCTCCCTCATTCAGCGTAATTCTACCTTCCATGCATCTTGCTTATCTTCGTCATCGTCTATTTTCTTTCATTTCATGCTACATCATCCATTTCGACTGTTGACGATGGGTTCGCCGACTACATGAGGTTGACGGCCCATAACAGTGAATGGCATCCAACGTTAGTGTGTTCCTCTCCTTCCTGGATCCTCCTCGATACTCACCATGTTCCCATAGTGGAGGAATTCACTTCCCCTGGCTGTGGTTTGCCGATAGTGATGACATCACGGGCGTATCAAGGGAGGTGGGGAATGCTTGTCCCTGCATTTGATTTCTCGTGGTTTTTTAGTTTTAGTCATTGTGCATGTTCCTCCTACATCTTTGCATCGTTTCATGGCTGGTTAGGGCATGCATTCACATTGTTCTTATGCGATGAAATCTTGCAAGATGTTTTGTAATACTTCTAGCACGAGCCGATAGTGTGGCTAGCTAACACGACTCACAACCACAAGTCACCAGCGTGACTAGCCGACATGGGTGGCCAATGCAGATCGTCAGATCTAGAACAATTCACAAAGTTAAGCACACCCTTGCCTGCATTTAGTTTCCTAGCACTCTGACTTGTTTTTCTGCATTTTTTGTCTGCTCTCTTGTATGACATTTTGCATTGCATGTTTTTATGCGTGTTTTGGCATCCGACATTCATCCATTAGGGCTATGATGCTTACTGTATGAGTTCTTTGGACCAGGTGCAGTGATCTTGTGTACGACCCAAGCGTGAGTGCCTTAGTTCAGAACACATATAGCATGGCTGAGCATTAGATTGTATGATTTTCTACCCAGTAAGTTTTGTTCGCACTTTGGTATGGCATCAAGCATCCATCACTAGGGATATATTAAGGAGCAAGCATGCATTTGCATTAGCCATATATGCGAGCTGTTTAACCAAGAAAGATCGATTCGTAAGGCGTATGGGAATACTTAACACCTTTCCCATGTATAACAGGAGTTCTTATCCTTTCTTTGGCATGCAATGACTTATGCATTGCATCCAATTAGCATGGATTATCGCATTTGCATCATTTTTTATCGCATTTTCTTGCATTCGATTTTCCTCATCCAACTGATGGTGGCCAACGCTAGTGTGTTCCTATCCTTCCTAGATCCTCCCCGATACTCACCATGTGCCCACAATGGAGGAATTCACTTCCTTTGGCCATGGCTTACCGACAATGATGACATCATGGGCGTATCAAGAGAGGTGGAGAATGCTTGCCCCTGCATTTGATTTCTCGTGGTTTTGTATTTTCAATCATTGTGCATGTTCCTCCTACATCTTTGCATCATTTCATGGTGGGGTCGAGCATGCATTCGCATTGTTCACGTGCGATGAAAGCTTGCAAGATGTTCTGTAATACTTCTAGCACGAGCCGATAGCGTGGCTAGCCAACACGACTCACAACTACAAGTCACCAGCGCGACTAGCCAGTGTGTGTGGCCAATGTAGATCGTCAGATCTAGAACAATTCACAGAGTTAAGCACACCCTTGCCTGCATTTAGTTTCTTGGCACTCTAGCTTGTTTTCCTACGTGTTTTGTCTGCACTCTTTATGACATTTTGCATTGCATGCTTTTATGCATGTTTAGGCATCCAACATTCATCCATTAGGGTGATGATGCTTACTTTATGGAGTTCTTTGGACCAGGTGCAATGATCTTGTGTACATCCCTAGTGGATTGTACTAGCACAATCCCATGCATGAGTGCCCTGGTTCAAGACACATATAGCGTGGCTGAGCATTAGATTGTATGGTTTTCTACCCCCACATGTTTTATTCGAACTTTGACATGGCATCGATCGTCCATCACTAGGCATATATTAAGGAGCAAGCATGCAATTGCATTGGCCATACATGTAAGCGGTTTAGCTAAGAAAGATCAATTCGTCAGGCATATGAGGGTATCTAACACCTTCCCCATGCATAATAGGAGTCCTTACACTTTCATTGGCACGTAATTACCTATGTGTTACATCCATTTAGCACAGATTATCGCATTTGCAGCATTTTTTATCACATTTTCCTGCATTCGGTTTTCCTCGTCTTCTGATTTTAAATAGACTAGGTAGCGACTCTATTTTTCTTATCCTTCGTTATCTTGCTTTCTCTTTGGTGTTTTCGAGTTGAGTATCCATCCTCGGATTTATCATTTCACCATGGCCTTATCGATTTCATGTGTATGGCCCTCTCGCGCAATCGCACTAAGTCAATTGCTGGCTTGGTCACAAGATCTGGTGACTCCACTAGGGATGCTAGACTTTGGCTTTCACTCTAGCTTTTCTCGCTTGCATGGCTTTTGCTTTTATTTGTGCTTGCTTTGCTTTTGCTTGCCTCTTGCCCTTACTTGCTTATCATTTAATATTTTGCTTGATGCTATATTACATGCCTTTTGCTTGGTGGACATTTTCCTTCACACATTTACTATGTCACTACACTCGCACATGCCATGTTACCTGCCTTTTGATGTGATGGATATTTCTTTTTTACCATCATGTTAGTACGACACTTGCACATGCAATGGTCATGCCTTTTACATGTTGTTCGCTTGCTTGCTTATCATGCTTGGATGTTTCTTTCCCCTTTTGCACTTTTCATTCTAGGGAAAGTAGAGACGTGTTTGCTTTCCCTCTTTAGCCTAATCTAAAATCCACAAGATAAAAATAGCAATAAGGCACAACTAGAGACAAATCACACTTCACCCCATCTGGTTTAATAAAAAGATACAAGTAAAAGACACTAAGCATATCGCATGAATGAGCATTTACATGCATGCATCTTCACCTCTCTTGAGTCTACCCACAAATTGAGAAGGACAGTCTTGGTTTCTTGTTTTATGACTTTGGTGTGGGACATGTTGCCAATTTGTCCCCCCTTGTCTAAGGTCACGTAGGTGTTAGTAGATGATACAGCTCATTGCTTGTAATACCCCAGTGCTGCACCATAGTACAAGAACTACCCAAAAGAACAGAAAAGCAACTAAGTAGCAATATTTAATCAATAAAGCTAACCACCCAGACCTGTGTGCGACAAATGTGGCTCAAACTGATGCACCAGAGTAGAATGCTCCTACACCTCAGCACTTGAAAACAAGGGGACAAGAAAACACGCGTGAGTGACAAGAATGCCACCCAGTACGTGCCCCAAAAGCAACACCAAAAACACAGAAAACCAATGCTAGACAACAAACCATTACCAAAACCACATGTTTAATCAGAAAATATGAAAAACAATGGTATTTCAAACTTTCTTTTCTTTTCTTTCAAAACCTCATGCTTTTTCATAAGCCTTTAGTCTCAACACTGGAGAAAACAATTCATTTCATCTAGTTTCCTAGCCCAAAACATCATTTAAAATCCATAGGCACAATTTGCCACAAACCGGGCTAGAAACTAGTTCACTCACACAAATCCACACTTTCCATATCAAAACTGGTCGCATCACCCTGGCCATAGGCGATCGACCTGGCCTCAAGCAGCTGGTGAGGATTCCATGTCACCACACCACACTGCAGTGCCGCGGTGAACAACCCCGTACTGGAGTTCAACTGCCCCGATCGTAGCCTCAAAATGTACCCTCACTAGTACAAGCACGGAATGCGCCCTACAGACGCCCTAGTGCCCGAGCACCTGGGGACTCTAACCCCAGACCCGTCCAGCACCGGCACTGAGGGTAGTCCGGGTCTACCATACCCCGGGTCCTACAGTACCACCACAGTCTCGAGGCTCCTACCCCAGACCGCTCACTCGGCAACCACAACCAAGGACATGTCACCGACATCTCTAGAGGTCTCACTACCTCGTCGGCTAGTCCTGGTTCCATTATGGTTCCTACAAATCTTATTCCTTTCTTTAAAACCATATGCAAATTTCTCTTTGCAAAACATTCACAAAAACCTCTTTTCATTCATAAAAATCCTTTACAAAACACATGCATCATGCATCAATTCATACCTGTGGTCTTTAAACCCACACAAATTCTCATGGTCTTGCACCATGCATTCCACCCCTCACTGGGTCCACATTCATATA
>JAMKQA010043276.1:0-25134 GCA_024699735.1 Posidonia australis
CCCATTCTAGGGTATGTAGAAGAAAAACAACCAACCCTTGAAGCCCGATTTAGAGAGGGGATTCTTCTTCTCTTTTTTGTAGCAGCCACCACCATAGTGAAACCCACCTTTGAGAGAGCCATCCGTGGAGTACCCAGCAAGGGGAACCACGTTAAATCCCTTGGTGTTTGTGTGATTGATCTCTTAGTATTTCTTCTCCTTGGTGACAACTTGTTTCTAGGCATGTGGCTGGACAACTCCTCTTCTACTCGAATTTTCTTCTCATTCCACTTGTTGATTTCGTTTGGATTCATGGGACTTTTGCTATTGGATGTATAACAGAATCCCATTTGTTTCCAAGTGTAACTGTTGTGCGAACACAGAGATTGAGACGATGGATCATTTGCTGTTGAATGGTGATTTGGCGTGTAAGGTGTGGAAATTTTTTATTGATTTGTTGGGAATTCATGTTCTTCATGGTGTTTCCTCTACTATTCTTTATTGGCATCAAATGGCCAAGGGGTCTTCTTATTTCCATACTCTTATGGGTATTCTTCTTGGATTCATTTGTTGACAAGTGTGGAAAGAGAGATGCTCTATAAGATTCTCTAATGTGAGTTGTACTTGGAGGCATATTATCTCTTTGATTATTGCAGATTGTAATACTATTATGGGTGATAAGGTGTTTTGTCGTATTGGGGATGAGGTTAGTCTTCTCCAAGGTGTTGGATTTCACATATCTTCTGCCCGTCAAGATCAATACATGATTGTTAGATGGTCACCTCCTTTATTTGGACTAAAGGCTAATGGTGATGGTTCCTCTACCAATGCTGGGGCAGGGGGAGGCAACATTGTTAGAGATGGGTGTGGACGTGTCATCCTTGCTTTCTCTAAATTTTATGGTGACATTTCTAACAATGAGGCTAAGATCAAAGCTATTTGGGATGTTATTATGCTTTGTCAAAATTTTGATATTGAACTGGAGATTATTGAGTCCGATTCCTCTTTGGTGGTTAATATGTTGCGAGGGAAAATACAACCTACATGGAAGTGTTGGAGGTGGTGGAGAAATATCATGAAATATAGCGTGGATTTTATTCATTGCTTCTGGGAGGCTAATTTTGCAACTGATTTTCTGGCCATGGATGGCACCATTTATCATCATGACAAAGTTTACAACAACTATGGGGAGTTTCCTAGAAGACTCAGAGGCATTTGTAATCTAGATAAATGGGGTATGCCTGCTATTAGAACTAGAAAGGGTATAGGATAGTCTTTTTCTCCTCTTCTTTTTCCCATGGACATGGATTTTGGAAAGGAGTTTTTTTTAAACTACCTTAGGACTGGTAATTGATGGATCATTATCCTCTTTTTTGAGGTGTATCATTATCCTTGTACTCTTTTACGATTTCTTATATAATAGAAAAATTCTTTTGTCCAAAAAAAAAACAGTAATGTCACGGTTATCATTTATCAACTATTAAATTTTTGATACCAAAAATCCATTTTTTACCCAAAAATTTCAAACAAGCTATCAAATTGAAGATCTCAATGAGCTCTACAGTTTGGAATAAAAATCATCAAGATCCAATAACCATTGCTCAAAAAATCAATGTTCAAAATCCACAGACACTATTCATGCAACAGTACACTCGCGATCTTTAAACCAAGATGTCTTTCACCACAAGCATCCAAAAATCACAAATAATATATCAAATTGAAGATCTCAAGATGATCTTTTATTTGGGATAAAAATCACAAGAATCTAATATGTAAAATTCAAGAAATCACAAATCAAAGTTTGCAATTACTATTCATGACACTATTCATCTGAAATTTCCAATCCAAACCACTCTTTCTACGTGCATTTGAAAATTACGAGTAATATACCAAATTAAGATTTCAAAGAACTCTACAATTTGGGATAAAAATCACAATGATTGGATACGTGTAGCTCAAGTTATCAAAATCCAAAGTTCACTTTCACTGTGCAACGTTACTATTCATCCAAAAATAATCACTGAAAATCTCTAAAATCCAAATCATAATAACAATCTAAGCATGAAAAGAGGGATTTAGAGATGTGCACCGTTCACCTGTGACGATCTCTGACCACGACGATGACAAGTAATTTTGACATCCTCCTCTTCTCCTACTCTTTCTCCTTCTTCTTCTCCCTCCCTCCCTCCACCCCTCCACAACCTCTATATGTGTGTACACACACACACACACATATATATATACACACACACATATATATTAGATGGTCCATACATGTATCTATGGCCCATGGGCATGTGTGCACGACCACAAGTTCCATACTCAGCAAACCTATGCACGGACTCTGAAACCAGATTAATTAGGTGGTTAAAATGCCACCTAAGGTCTAGGTCTTTACATAAAACCTCAAAAATCACACCTTTAAAATCATTCTTTTCTTTTCTCTTTTCAAAACTATGTGTATACTCTTTTCCAAATCCTTTATGTACACTTGAAATGACTACTTTTGCCAAATCAAGTCCAAAAGTTTCACCAAAGCGCACAATCTGATGCCACATACTCTCTATGCAGATCAGACAACCAACGGTGTCTGAACGCTCTTTATAGCCTCCAAAATACCCACAACAATCACAAAACATACACAACAGAGCCTTTACTCTGTACAACACTATCTCCTCTAAACCCAAGCAACAATATTAAGCTACAGAGTCGCTGCTCAAAAACACAACGCCATAGTGGCATAGCACCATGGCCACCTCTAGGCCAAAAACACGGAATCACTGCTCCAAAACACCGTGCCATGACAAGTACCATACTACGGCCTCCTTTAGGTTAGAGCCTGATTTTCTTGAACTAAGGCTCAGCAAAACCACAAGTCAAACAATGTGTCGTGTTGTTCAACACCAAGCAGCCAACACCGACTACAAGCAGTCCACTAAGGAGCTACCATGGTGTCTATATTGCCATGGACAACCATCCTGTGGAGGAGTCTATCTGTCTGTCTTGTAGTCTCGCCACTTGTAAGACTCTCAAATGCTAACCCTATCTAGGAAAGTTACTCACCCCACCTAGGCAAGCTGTCCTCTCTCAAGACAAATCACTAGGTATGCCCTCTTGGTGTCCTAGCTCAATGCTTTGCACTACTAGAGGCTCCTCATCCCTAGGCTTAGCCAACAGCCACAAATTTCATTACTCGTGGCAACTAGGGTATCACATCCAGCTATGTAGAAGTCTCATATCTCCTGTGCCTACTGCCACAATACCACCAAGTATGGACAGTATCCTTGGTCTTCGACACTCAGGACTAACACCTCGATCCGTAGACCTCAGCTTTGGCTTCGTGATGACAATCCAAGAGTATCATACCTCTATTATTTGACGAACACTTATCTCAACCTTGTAGTCTCAAGACCTCAACCTAGGTGAAGTGCTCAACCACTCAAGAATGTGGCCTACATTCCCTGGTCCAGACAACATGACCCTCCAATCTATTGGCCCACCACAAGTAAAAACACTAGAAAACTCTTTCCAAATCATTTGCAAACCTACGTATATTCTCTTTCCAAACCCTTTTGGAAATTTATTTCAAAATCCTTTAAATATCCTTTTAAAACACCACAAAACATTGTGTCAAAATCGACAACAAAATGAAAAGCCAAAATCACAACTCAAAACATAGCCTTGACAACTCCTCTGTTAGGCTCAAAAAACCACATCTTGGTAGCGCCTGGTTCACGAGCACAACACTCAACCCACAACGACATCCCAAGGAAATACCAGCAAAAGCATCATCTGGGTATCAAACTCACCCAAAAGATACCACACAAGGACCAAAACCATGGTCTCAAAGTCCCATTTAACTTGTAAGATCGGGCACCAACACAAACCACGATAAGAACTCTATGTTTTGGTGCCAAAGTGTAAGATGCCTATTGGCTCATGTTCCTTAGGAGTACAGCCAAATCAGTGTCAAACACCACACTGTGCCACTAGATATCTCATTCATTGCAACACACCAAAAACCACAACACTATCAAATCCTAAGGATAGATCATGATTCCTAATATCCATTGTAAACCATTAAAGGGAAGACTTAGTATTTCTATGTCATTTCATCTTTTATTCTAACCACACCCTAAGGGAAATCTTATTAGTTTATTTTAGGCAAATCCTACAATTCTTCTAATGATTATCCTAATCATTTATGTCAACATAATTATCTCCCCAAGATATATATATATATATATATTTATATATATACATAAAACACCTAAGGAGCCTAGGCCTGGTTTGGCAGACTGAAAATGAACGGTTGACCAAAACCCTCTAGGTTAAAGTGCTAGTTTGGCAAATCAGGAAAGGACGGTCGACCAAACTAGATTCCAAATCCACACCCAATACTAGAATTGGCACAATGAATGGAATCGGTCGACCAAATTCTTCATCAAAGGGACCATTTGGGAGCAAAATGGCATGTTGGACAGAAACAACATACCAAACTAGGGGCCAGGGCAAGTCGAACACCAAAAGTCGACATACCAAACCAAAATGATATGCTGAAACTGACAATAGTAGGGCACCCCAAATTGAGACCCAAAACCCAATCCTACAACACACCACACAAAACCACACAAGCCATATATCAAAATGAAGATCTCGAGGAGATCTTCCAATCAAGACAAGAATCATAACGATTTGTTGCCTGAAGTACAAGAAAACACTAGAAAACCACAGAGGACACTATTCACCTCAAATCAATAAATATGGTCATAAATAGTCCACAAATGCACAATAAATTTCCTAAAAAATATCTACCATTATCTACACACTACCATGTGCCTAGGAATCCAAGTAGAAAGCAAGATAAGGCCTACAAGGCGTGTACCTGTCACCGACAACGACGATGGTGCAAGTGGTGCCCCTCCACCACGAGCTCTAACTCTCCTCCTCCACATGACAGCACAACAGGAAGCACGATGGTGGTGGCATAGCAGCAGTGGCATCTCTTCCTCTTCTGGCCCTCTCAACTCTCTCTCTCTCTCTCACATCTCCTCTCAATTCTCTCTCTCTCTCCCTCACTCGCGTGTTGAAGGAGGAGGAGGAGTGAGAAGAAGAGGGAGGGAAAATGGAGTGGGGCCCGAAAGGAGGAGAGAGAGAGAGAAGGAAAGGAAAAGAAGGAAAGGAGAGAGCCATGATTACAAAACCAAATCATACGACCACTCCCCATCCACACGTATGTCAAAGAAGCTCCACAACTAAAAGCAAGCCCTTAAAACTTCCACGAGGGTCAACATAGCACCACAACCATACAACACCAAGAAGGCCAAAAAAACCCACTAATTCAGGCATATAATGCTACAAAAGTTGTGTTTCACACTGAACATAGGGGACTCAGCGTCTAACGACCTAGAATTTCATCAAGACATTTGGCCAAAATGCTACTTCCAAATCTAAGTCATTATAGGAGTCACGACGGCTCAAGGTGCACCACGACACGTACTCAAGTTCATGCAAGCCCATAGAAACACTAAGCCAGTGGTCCATAAGGTTGCTAGACCAATCAATCATGCTATGTTGGCTACTGACCCAGGTTATCCTCACATCCAACCCATAATACTAGCCTGTGAGCCTTTAATGCAAGAGACCCAGGAAAGAGCTTGGCTGCTGCACTTTAAGCTTGTTTCCCGTGTGCTTGAACCACCAGTGGGCTCTAGACTTACGGTTTGATGCTGGCTTATGGTGTTGGACTAGTTTGGGGTGTCTGGTTGGTTCTAGTGGTGTTAGTTAGGTTACAGGGATTTGGTTTAGTCCATTGCGATCAGAATATCCTTCTGGAAGGGTCCACCAACTAGCGACACAAAACCAGGGTGTCTACAACAGCATTTAAAACACCAGAGTAAGCCACCAAAATACCAAACAAGGGTCTGAATTTGGCCCCAACACCGCAAGATCAACCAACATAGGGCACCCACAAGACCAACCTGCAAGGTTCACCTACGGGACTTCCCCTGCCTCTCAAACCAAATGGCTTGCACGCAAAGGAATCCATGATCACCAAAAATCCAATCCTACACCTCACTATACCATACTTAGCAAATGATATACCAAAACGAAGAGAATTAAACATGCTTTCATTTGATACCAAAATTACAAGATTTCATGAAGAGAAACACATGAAATCCATTGTGAAAGCCTTAGATGAATAGTATAAACCAAAATTAAATAATGGCGACTAAAAATCCAATATTCAACCAAAAATCATGAAACAAGTTCCATCATACTTAGAACGTCACAAGGAACACAACCATACAATTTTTATGCAAAACAGAGGAAAGTTGTGGGATGTGCACCTTATGGGCAGTGCACAAATCATCCAACTGTCAGCGACCCAAAAGCACAGTCAGCCACCACCTTGCTCTCAAGAGCTCCTCACGGTCACCTCGAGCTTGCACAGCCATAGGAACGTCAATATGGAGCTCACCACCTTCACAGGGACATCGGAAACTTGCCACCAATCACCCTCTCTCTCTCTCTCTCTCTCTCTCTCTCTCCATACTAAAGGTAGGAAAGAGGATGAGAGGAAGAGGGAGGATGATGATGAAGAAGTGGAAGAGGAAGGAGAAGCTTCGGAGAGAAGCTGTAGAGGATGGCGGGGAACGTGAGGAGTGTTGTGTACACCACTCCTTATATAGCCATAGATCACGGTAGACAGCCACATGCACAACCATGAATCCACGCCAACAATTCCTCAACACCATGAGGCCACCAATTCCTCCATCTACTCCTCACTCACCAATCGAGCCATCGCATGAGGCCACAACCACCCCCTCACACCAACTCATCTATCCTACACATGGGCATAGTGCCCAACAAACATCCTAGCCCACCACCAAGCCAAAATAGGGAAAACCAAATTAACTGAATGAGCACCATGGAACGAACACACGACACCAGGCCACAAAAGCCATCTACGAAGCTAACCCACTGTAGGAGCCCGCAGTTCCAGTTAATTCAATAACCAAAACAAGAATAAAAGGCCAAACCACCAATCCCAAAACTCATAGATTGAGGCCACACATCAATAACACCCATCCATAATTAAAGTTCAATAATTTTGAACAATTACAAGTGCAAACGAATTTTAGGGTGTTACACTTTGGCCTCGTCCAACTCGTCCATTATTATATATTTGTTCACCCTTTCCAAGGCCTCTACGAGCATGGTTACCTCGTTTAGATTATATAAGTGGGTGAGCTTAAACAAAGTCAAACCTTGTTGAAAAGCGACAAGAGCGACATCTTCCCTCGACTTAGGTACGTTAATGAGTGCAGCATTGAAGTGCTACACATAGCTTCTCAGCATCTCCTACAGCTTTTGGATGGAGGAGTGTATTGACCTATGTCACTACCACCAAAACCAATAGCCTAAATAAAATTAAACATAATTAAATGCCTAATTTTTTTTATAGAATAATTAAAGGTTATCTAGACTACCAGGAACCTGCAATGTGTTGTGGGTGACCCAACTTTGTACACTAATACGAACCAGCTAACCATCTATACCTATAATTGAAAACCACAAAAAAACATGCAGAGTGACCAGAAAGTCACCCAGCACACACTCCATGAGAACTAAGAGAAATTAAACCAAAACTAGTAGTATAAAATTCTCCAGATTTGAAAACCATTTCCTAAAAATAAGCATACCAGGGATCATCCATACAATAGAAATCAAGCCCCACTAGCCAAATTCCATCAATAACACCAAGTAAACCATATATATTTCAAAACTAAGCGCCACTGTCCAAAACCCATAATCAAGAAAAACCATTTACATATCAAGACCAGGCCCCACTAGCCGAAACTCACAGAAAATCTAGGCAAGACCAAACCACACACTGAGTTGAGTTGTTCGACGTCAAGCAACCAACTTTGGCCACATGTAGACCACGAGGGCCACCCCGACTTCTGCACTACAATGGACAACCACTACGTAGAAGAGTCTACCTGTCCTGATGTTTTACCTCCTGTAAGACCCTCAAAGGCTAATTGTACCCATGGAAAGCCTACCCACCCTACTCCTAGGCGAGTTGTCTTCTCTCTCAAGGTAAACCATAGGGTATGCTCTCTCGACGTCCTACACAATGCTCAAACCCTTGAAGGCTCCAACCTCCCAAGCTCAGCCAGCACCCACCAAAACAACGTAGACCTCAACCTAGCAAGCATTTCTCAACCCTAAACATATCAGTTGTCCCTGAAGGTCGGTCTGGTGCATCGGTCTCTTGGTCTCACAACACCTCGGTACCCGTAGCAACCAAGGTATCACGTTCAGCTACATAGGAGTTTCATACCTCCCAAGTTTGCTGCCATGATACCACCAAGTACAGACAGTGCCCTGGGTCTTGGCATCTGGGACAGACAGAGTGTCAACTTCCAAACCCAATCGGCACCTCGACCTACAGACCTCAGCCTCGGCCTCGTGTACGACAATCTAGGTGTATCATACCTCAAGGATCCGACGAATACTTGTCTGTAGCCTGTTGGTCTCAAACCACAACCTAGGTGACGTGCCCAACTCTCCAAGGACGTCATTACACCCTTAGGTCTAGACAACGCGACCCTTCGGCCTCTTTGTCCACCACGCAAGAAAATCATGGGAAATACTTTTCCAAAACTTACCACATTTCTTTTAAAATACATTTCCCAAACCATTTATACATTGCCATGGTAATTCACAAAACTAAACATCATAATGGTAACCGAAATGCCAACATGAAAATAGCCAAACCATCAATTCAGCACTTGAAATGTGCCTTGAAAACTGTAGGACTCACCCACGCAGCTTGTCCACGGGCCTAACCCACGAGGCCTACATGCAGGTGGCCTTGAATTCCATGAGCACAAGGAACTTAGGTCTGTCGACACCCTTTCGACCATAAATACCTATTTTCCAAAACCAAGCACCAAACTAGGCAAACAACAAGCCAAAATGTAGGAAATTGAATAAGCAATCCAATAGTACAACAATCATCAAAATCCATGGATCATATCTCAAGATATTATTGAAAAACCCCTTAGATGAATAATACCAATCATATTTAAATTTTTGAGTTTAAAAATCATACAATCAATCAAAAATCACGAAACCACTTCCATCATACTCAAAATCACACTAGGAAGACAGCCATATAAATTTTACACTAAATGGAGTAAGGGTGTGGAGTGTGCACCTTAAAGACAGTGAACAAATATTGTCTTCTCAATCGTCGACGACCACCTCTAGGGCTTTCGGCTAACTCCATGTGCTCCAGAGCTCACTACGGCCTCTTGGTGTCGTCTCGGAGCTCAACACCATAGAGAACCATCTTTCTTTCTCTCTTTCTCTCTCTCTCTCTCTTATTTGAGAACATCAGAAAAGGGAGGAGGAGAGGAAGTGGAAGAAGGAGAGAGGGGGGAGTGGCGGAAGGATAAATATGAGGGGAATTGGCTTCCTGAGGAAAAGAAGGCTCGTGGCTTGTTAGGAAAGATAAAGATTGGCTTGGCTTTCGCATGAAGCCTCATTTTCCATGGTATCAACCTACAGTACCATGCCTTGAGAGTTGGTCATAATAATGGCTTGCGGTACTAATCCGCGAGGCCAATTAAACCAGCAGTCCAAACCAATAGCCAAGGCCCAAACACCAAGCACAAAGTCCATAAAATAAGGACCACATGCTAGTAACACCCGTCTATATTCAAAATTCATTAAATCCAAATTAATTATTAGTATAATGAATTTTAGGGTGTTACATGAAGAAAAGGTGGTTTAAGACATTTACCTCTCTCCTCTTTCTAATGAAATTACTGCAAAAGGCATGGCTCAGATTTTCAAATCTTGATACAGCACCACTCCCCAATCTAGAGAACCATACTCGAGCTAGCTCTCTCAAAGTGGTAAGAAATATCCTGCATAGTATAGGGTCGGAGACCATCTGTCCTCCCATCAAGTCTTTGAAGTTCATAACATCATCGATTGGGTTGGTTGTCCCATTGTACCACTCAATATGGGACATCTGGAACTCAGTTAGTAACAACTCTATCCTCACTACTTCCATAAAGGGCAAACACATAGCTTTTTCCATGTTGTCGAAGAGAGTGCTCTTCCCCTTCTGTATATGCCTCAAATGATCCTCCATCTAGGTCATGCAATCCTCCACCCCCTGATCTGATTGCCTACTCTATTCCATGTGCTCGAGTGTGGCACTCAGAGCAGTCGACACCTTTTCGGTAGGGGCTGGGGTAGACGACTCAATCTATAGGGTCATGATCTGCTTAAGTGCAGCACTAAGAGCAGCTGACCCCCAAGTTGTTACCTCTCACACCAAATAGGGAAACAAAGGCACCTTCTAAGCATAAAGTTTATCTAGAAAAAACCACACAAAAATAAAGCAATGGTCTTGAAGTCCCATTCGGCTTACAAGACTAAACCCCAAACACAAACTACACACAGAACTCTAAGTTCTAACGCTAAGGTGTAAAACGCCTACTAGCCTGTGTCTCACATGAGCCATAGCCCACTCAGTGTCAAACACCCAAATAGTACCACTGAACACCTAATTCAATGCACCACACTAAAACCAAATCAATCATCTAATCCTAAGGTTAAATATAATCCCTAATGTCTATCTAAACCATTTAGGAGAAAGACTTAGAATTTCTAAGTCATAGTCTTTTATTCTGAACTATAGCTTAGTGGGATCATACAAATTTATTTTAGGTAATCCCTAAATCATCTCTAATGATTTTCCTAATTATTATTATGCCATAATTGCCTACAAGATTAATATATTACTAAATATATTAAAAACCATCAAAACAAGTCATTAAGGACTTAAATGCAATTTACACAAAACCTAGGGATTGAAAAGTAATTTACTAAAAGCTAAGGACTAAAAAGTAATTTAATCCAAAGCCAAGGACCAAAAAGTGACTAAACACAAAACTCAGAGACTAAAATGAAAATTTAATATTAAATTAAAGATTGAAAAGTAATTTACACAAATGTAAGGGACGAAAGTGCAAATTACCCAAGCTACTTTTCATCTTCC
This sequence comes from Posidonia australis, assembly GCA_024699735.1. Taxonomy (NCBI): domain Eukaryota; kingdom Viridiplantae; phylum Streptophyta; class Magnoliopsida; order Alismatales; family Posidoniaceae; genus Posidonia; species Posidonia australis. The sequence goes on from JAMKQA010043276.1 coordinate 11,066, forward strand.
TCCTTAGACGATGCAAAATGTTGCCCAAACTAGGAGTTGAAACCATACCCTACACAGACAACTAAAAACTACAAATCATATACCAAAACGAAGATCTTGAGACGATCTATGGTTTGAGACAAGAATTAATGAATTATGAAGATCCGTTGAGCGGATCTCAAGAAATCATTAACCAAAGCTCATGGGTACTATGCACACACAATAAACCCACAAGTGGCTGACATCATAGATCACGCCACACACATCCAAAAATTACAAACAATATACCAAATTAAAGATCTCAAGATAATCTTCCATTTAGGACAATAATCATCAAGAACCACTGCCTATGGTTCCAAGAAAATATAATTCAAAGTCTAGGGACACTATTCACTCTACAATGGCCAACAACGCCATTAAATGTGACTAAAAACCTCCATAAATCCTCTAAATATCGCTAGGGCATTCACATGCATCAAAACCACACTACCATGCTCCTATAATCCAATTTGGATATAAAAGGGAAAATCTACAAGGATGTGTACCTCCATTGATGTTGACAATGGCGAAGAGCGACGATGGCGTCCACCTTCCTGTGGTCTCCTCCTTTCTGCGGTGGCAACGAGCTCCTCTCTTCCTCCCTCTCTCTCGTCTCTCCCTATTCCCCCCCACCCCCCTTCCACCTCTCGTTATATATAAAAGAGGAGAGAAGAGAAGAAAGAGAAATTAGAAATAAGGAGAAGAGAGAAGGAAGAAGGGGAAGGAATGAAGGGAAAGGGTGAAAGAGGCTATTGAATCCTCCCTACACTCTCACGTCCTCTTTGCTGTGCTCCCAAGTTGAGACGAGAGCAAACTGCCCCACAAAAGCTGTGAGCTTAAGGAAAAACCTGAGCATGTGTTTGTGGTCATATGTGCATGCGCCCAACCACAGGTCCAACACTCAACAATCCTACGCACCAACTCAAAGATCACACGACAAGCACCCTTCAAGCCATTGCCATGAATGTGCAAAGCTACGAACATAGAACCATGGCCGCACAATTACTTACAACTCAAATGACTCATGCTAGAGGACATCAGTTGCTAGGACTCACTAACAACCACCACAACATTGAAACAATCCTCAAGGTCTCTACGAGGGTTCACACAGCATCTCAACCTCAGAACACCAGGATACGATGTCTAAAACTCGATCGCGACACTGAATCCACAAAATGCAGCTTCAGTTTTGAATTCTGAACACTAAATTTCTTGTGCAATCATTCCACGCCACCAGTACATGCTTGGGAACCGCACCACCAATACGTGCCTAAGAACCACACCACTAGTATGCAGTAGCAATTCGCGGTAGCCATACTCAAAAGAACCAAAACTCCAGATTAAATAGCTGGTTGAAAATGCCACCAAAGATTTGGGTCGTTACATCTTGACCTCCGTAAAGGAATTTCGTTCTCAAAATTCTCAAGGCAAAAGACCAAGGGTACCAAACTCCAATGTCTATCTCATGACCCTAGATAACCTACATCATGATGTCACCCAAAACTCAAGACCCATAGGAGAAATCCAAGCCATACAAAGCCATTTTGTTTGACTAATGTCTAGAACGACACCAAGGACTCATCTCTCCTTGAGTCTAAACTCCACCAAATCCCTGGAAGGAGGTCCCTTCAAGACACACAAAACCTCCAACCACAGGCACAAAACAGTGTCTACTAGAGTCCCAAAACATCTTGAATCTCTTTAGTAGACATGCAAAATACAGGGGTGACCAGGTGCAACTAGTTACCACTAGCTTCCGTTGCGCCACTCTAATGCTCAACCTAGTCAAAACCATCCCAAATTCCACACCATGTGCTCAGTAACACCTTTCATTACCCGGAAAACCTCCTCTAATCCAAGGTATGAGAGAAATATGGCTACTGAGACACGACAAAACCTTTCATGGATCTGAAGTGCACTAACAGACTATCTAACCAAGTGCTATTTGTCTCCAGGAACTACTTCCTAGACTGGCACTCCATTGGATCAAAAGTAGAACTTCTACTGTGGCCAACACAAATAGCATGGGTTGGATTGTCCCACTTGTGATTTCCTAACTAACAAGAAGCATAAATCACCACATTGCTTCACTGCAATAGGAACTTATCCTAACCTAAGGCCATGAGATTCACTATTTCTAGTGAAACAACTACAACCAATGGTAAGGACTACTTGAGAATGAAACTCGATTGAGTTTTCAACTCAAAGTAACTCCTAAGAAAAAAGGTCCAAACCAACTCAAGTTATTCCTCCTTCCTGATCAAACTATCAAGAGTGCCACTATCCTGGAGATGCTTCTACTGGATCCCCAAGAATAGTTCACTTGAACAAGGAAACAATTGATCGAAGGAATTACCTGGGATCACACCCAACAACTCGACCAACGGTGCCACCAAATGAGATAGGGAGCCAACCCCACTGACTCGCCCCATCTTCGCCATGGAAAAACCCAAAAGAACCAAAAAAGGAGAAGACCTCGACAGATCAAACAACACTATGCCATTCAACTCACCCACAAATAAGAAATCAATTGGCATCCCCAATAGGACACCCCAAAAGGAAACATCAAAGAAAGAATCTCCACCGCTCGAATGACACTGAGCCATTCGAACCACAACAAACAAAACCAATTGGGCATCCAACTAGGATACCCCAAGCAGCACACAACACACAATACACTGGGTCATGCCACTCTACATACCAAGTCCTTAAATAGGCAATACAATCACACAACACCAATGTGCGACACCATCATGCAACATCTTAATATGAGTATCTGGAGTAACCACACACATCTAGGGACCCACTTAAGTCACCCAGAAGCAACAACATAAGGATGAAATTTAGTGCATCCTCCTCACCAACCACAACAAAATAAACAACAACAAACATGAAGGGTCACATAAGAGGTAGTCATCTACTACACCTCTCCTTCCACAACAAAATACAAAATAGCCCAATTACGGATGGTGGCAATAGAAAACAAGTCCTCTAGTTAGCTAATGTGAGGTGTCTAACCCCATAAAGGAACCAAGGCATCTCTTCTACAGACACCTTACCTTCACACAACCATAGCACATCAAGTAGACCAATATACATTGCAAACATAAACATGCTCTAGGTAACATGACTCATCTGGCCTTACACCAAGCATGGTCTCCTACCTTGCATTCTAGCACTAAATCTTATCTAGAAAACAATTGCCACAACTTCCATGGGTAACATGGTGCTCAATCCACACAAAACTCGTGGATAGCACCAAACACCACACTCCACAAAGTTGAGGAACTCAAGTGAATCACTCCATGCAAGCAAATGCAGCTTCACACTCTGCTCCCAAACTACCACCTCAAAGTAGCTTCAACAAATCGACAATCGAGAAATCCAATCACTGAGAAGCCTTCGTAAAAGAAGCTAACATCTACTTCCACAAACAAGCAGATTATCACTTCCTAGGTTCCTCGTGATCCTTCACACACCATCTTTGTTGAGACTGGAGCCGGAGCCAAAGACACTCCTCAACATCACAAGCATGAAAATCAAGAAAATTACAAAAAATCAAGGTATATGTATGCATGATATGCAAACTACGAAGCTACCTAGCCAGACATCCCTAGGCTAGTACTCTTAGTGAACCAATGCTATGATACCAAACTGTAATGACCCCCAAGTTACTATCTCTCAAACCTAGCTATTTTTTTTATTTTTATCTTGTATTATTAATCTATCAATTACAATTACACTAGTTTTGGGTCTAAGTACAAACTACAAAGCATAATTAACAGAAATAAAATTAATAACTATACACTCACCAGAAACTCTTGATGTGTGGTAGCGTAACTCCCTCCAATGTGTACTAATAACAACATTCTACTCCTATCTTGCACTTACGAAAACACAAATCAAAAGCACACATGAGTGATCATTTGAAACGGTCACTTAGCATACATCCCACCTAACACAGCAAATAACTCGACAAACAACGTCGAGGAAATAGGTGTAATCCACGCCACAAGCAACCAAACATAAGCATCTCTCCTAGATGCCACAACGCCACAACAGGGCAACCTACTATTGCTTGGCAAGCAGCAAAACCTTTAAAACAATGCCTTTAAAACCACTTTCCTCTTTTCCTTTCAAAAACCATATGCATACTCTTTCAAAATCCTTTATGCATACTTGAAATGGTCACTCTCACCAAGTCAAGTCCAAAACTACACAAACCACTAGAAGCCAAACAGGCATAAATACTACTCCACTCAGGTGCAAACACCACAAAGCCAATGTTGAGCCACCACTCAGCAAACACCACAAGTCAAACATAATGTGTTGTGCTACCTGACACTAAGCAACCAACACTGGATACAAGTAGACAACCGCTAAGCTACCACAGTGCCTACACTACCATAGACAATCACCCTGTGGAAGGGTCTGCCCGTTACGGTGTACCTCCACCTGAAAGACCCTCAATAAGGCTAACCACACACTAGTAAAGTCTGCTCACCCTACACCTAGGTGAGCTATCCTCTTTTAAGACAAATCATAAGGTACACCCTATTGGCGTCCTAGCTTGGTGCTCGAATCCTACACCTAGGTTCTGTTAGCACCCACCAAAACCACATGAACCTCAACCTAGCAAGCAGCTCATGACTCTAGGGGTATCACTCATCCTTGAAGGTCGGTTAGGAGTGTCACTCTCTTTGTCTCACAAGACCTCAATACCTGTGGCAACCAGGATATTATGCCCAACTACATAAGGGTTTCATACCCCTTGGGTTCGTTGCTGCGCTACCACTAGATATGGACGGTACCCTAAGTGTCGACACTTGGGATGAATGGAGTGTCACCCTCCTAACCTGGCCAGCACTTCAACCCATGAATCTCAGTCTCGGCCTCGTAAATGACAATCCAAGAGTATCATATCTCAAGAATCTAATGAAAACTTGCTTATAGTCTCCACCACAAGCAAAAAACACCAGAAAACATCTTTCCAAAACCGTTGCGAAACTATACATTTCCTTTCCAAAACTCTTTTGGAAAATTATTTCGAAATCCTTTAAAATCACACATCAAAACACCACAAAAACATAGCCTAGATAGCTCCTTTGTTAGGCCTAGAAACCACACATTGGGAGTGTCAGAGTTCTAAATCGTCATGCTCAACCTACGACGACAACACAAGAAAAACACCCAAAACACACCAAACAGGAAACAAGGGCACCTTTTGAGCATAAAGTTTACCTAGAAAAATCCACATAAAAACAAAGCAATGGTTTGGAAGTCCCATTTAGCTTACAAGACTGAACCCCAAACACAAACTACACACAGAACTCTAAGTTCTAGTGCCAAGGTGTAAAACGCCTACTAGCCTGTGTCTCACATGAGCCATAGCTAGCTAAGTGTCAAACACCCAAATAGTGCCATTGAACACCTAATTCTGTGCATCACACCAAAAGCAAACCAATCATCTAATCCTACGATTAAATACAAGTCCTAATGTCCATCTAAACCAATTAAGAGAAAGACTTAGAATTTCTAAGTCATATTGTCTTTTATTCTAAACTATAGGTTAATAGAATCTTACCAATTTATTTTAGGCAATCCCTAAATCATCTCTAATGATTTTCCTAATTATTATTATGCCATAATTGCCTACAAGATTAATATATTACTAAATATACTAAAAAACCATCAACACAAGTCATTAAGGGCTTAAATGTAATTTACACAAAACCTAGGGATTGAAAAGTAATTTACCAAAAGTTAGGGACTAAAAGTAATTTAATCCAAAGCTAGGGACCAAAAAGTAACTAAACACTAAAATCAGGGACTAAAATGTAAATTTAATGAAAAATTAGAAATTGAAAAATAATTTACACAAACGTGAGGGACAAAAGTGCAAATTACCCAAGCTATTGTTCATTTTCCTCCTTAGACGACCCAAAATGTTGCCCAAATTGGGAGTTGAAACCATGTCCTGCATGGACAACCACAAACTACAAACCATACACTAAAATAAAGATCTTGAAATGATCTACGATTTGAAACAAGATTCACAAAGATTCGTTGAGCAGATCCCAAGAAATCATTAACCAAAACTCACAGATACTGTGCACACACAGAGTAAACCCACGAGTGGCCAACATCACAGATCACACCACATACATCCAAAAAATACAAACAATATACCAAATTGAAGATCTCAAGATGATCTTCCATTTGGGATAAGAATCATTAAGAACCACTACTTGTGGCCCAAGAAAACGCAATTCAAAATCTAGGGCCATTATTCACCCCACAATGGCCAACGACACCATTAAATTCTAGAAGAGATCAGTTGCCAGGGCTCACCAACAATCACCACAACTCTCAAACAATCCTCAAGGTCTTCACGAGGGTCCACACAACATTTCAACCTCAAAACATTAGGATATGATTGTCCAAAACTCAATCATGATGCCAAATCCACAAAATGTAGCTTCAGTTCTAACTTCTAAATACTAAATTTCCTGCACAATCATTCTACACCACCAGTACACACTTGAAAATCGCGCCACAGTATGTGCTTGAGAACTGTGCCACTAGTACGTGGTAGCAATCCACGATAGCCATACTAGAAGACCTACAACTCGAGATTAAATAGTTGGCTAAAAATGCTACCAAAGATCTGGGCCATTACATCATCATCTTGTTTTGCCAACTCTTTTGATAGAAAAGCTACCTTCTCTTATAGTGCTTTGAAAGCCTCAAGGGTGATCGCCATGGATGTGTGAGCTGAAAATCCTTGTAAATGCATTTAGACTAGCATACGACTGCCAGGAGCAAGAAAGGTTCCCATAGATGAGGTTCTATTGTGTGGTCTGGGTTAGGTTCAATTAGGGAGGTTGAAGTTTGTTGGCTCAGATTGTTGTATCGGTTGTGGTCAGAGAGCTCATGAGCCTGCAAATAATAAGAGCAAAAGAGGTCAGAGGATGTCAATGGGTTGGCATGGTCCCCTCTAATGCTATAAGTTAGTCCGTGAGCAAGAATCAAGTTTAAATGATTAGAATTAGATAAGATTGCATACCTTAATCAGCATGGTACCTTGGGAGTTATGCTAGTATTTATAGGAATAGGTTTTTGTGTATCTTGTCGATAATGCATTTGGCCATTAGGACCTATACACATGGCAAATCAGGGAGTAAGATGTGTTCATCGATGTGGCTTAACAGGTCCCACAGGCGAAACACTACCAACGACCGCTAGGGCATGTCCTGATCGATGTGGTTCTTGTGCTAGGCTTGGAGGTTATTCTTTTACTCTTTTTGTAAATCACTAATGCTCTAAATGCTGAACTATCCGAGTGGGCTGAGTGAGCATTCTTCTTTCTCGGATTTCTGCACCATCTTCTATTTGGAGTCCAAATTATCAACTTAGGATCTGATACCCTTATCACAATCAAACAAGATTTTTCTAGATGTATTACAGTCTAAGAATAATCGAGATTCTAAACTTCATCAAATTTTGTGCTAGAATCTTGATTCTTAGCAATTTTGCATACCTAAATTTTTTACCAAACACAACATTAGAATAAGAGACTAATTTTTTTAGAGTATTATAGATAAATCATCGTCCTAAAGTTGGTTGTAGAAGAATAAGAAGATTTCTTAGTGCAAGTTGGTTACTTCTCCAAGGCAAGCAATCCATGGGACAAAAACTAGGTTACAATTCATCTTTTTTTTGTTGATTCAATAGTGGTTGACCCCATCCTAACATTTACACTTGAGTTCAAATTCCATTGAAAACAAACTTTGGACAAAACTAAGGTTTCACGACCTTATGCTATTTAAGGAATGGAGTTAAATCCTAAAATTTTAAAATAGCAAAATCATTCAAGCATTTGCAAGAATTTGACACCCTTGCACACCACTGCAACTCAACACATCACCACTCACACACCTCACAATTCATGACTCATTCAACTAACTTACGAATGATCACCTATACACACCCTATTAATTCTATAGATAGTTTAACACACTTTGCGCCACCATTTAATCTAATGAAGAAATTTCTCTTTTTATCCACCATTACCTGTGCATAGACAATGCATGAGTTGGACATGAAATTCCAGAATTATCTTCATAAAATCTTTATGCTTATCAAAATTCAACAACCTATAACTTTACCTTCATTTCAAATGTGTTGTTTCACTTGAAAACTTCTCAAACCTTCTTGCCAATTAATGATTCAAGTGGATTTGATTCCAACCAAAGTAATAATAAGGCAACACTATTGTTTGTAAATAAGCAACTCCCTTATTTACAAACGTTGGGGATTTTCTTGTTTAACCTTGTTAAAGTGGTTTATATGTCAACTCTGGTTGGTTAGTTGATTTTGGAGGTAGATGAATTACAAGGTTTTCCAACATTTTTGTGGGAACAATTAGTTGAAATACACCTTGAGAAACAATTTGAAGGGAACTATTGGACATTGTAAGAATCTTTCTGAGTTTTTTAGTCTTACATTGCCCAAAGATGGAAGGGATGAATGCTCTAAAAATACTATTACTACACAAAATTTGTTCAAAGAGTATATGGAACCTCACACACGGTAGGTCGATAAATAACTCAAAGTTTAGTTTTTTATTTTTGAATTTTGAAATTAAATAGAGAAATTTTAAAAATAAATCCTTTGTTTCCGTTCTTCCACATCTCCAAAATGTCTTCATTCAAGTTGATAAATATTGGTCAATGGGAGAAAGGAAACTAGATTGGAATCTCTCTTCCTTTTTTGTTTCATATCATCCTTAAGGCTTGGTCTCTTATATTGTTCTCGAGGTTTCCCTTGTTTGTAGTTTTTCACTTTTGTATAGGAATGATTGTCTTATCTTGGTGGAGATCATCATCATCCCAATCGCATTGGTTAATGTTAAGGGCAATATCATCTCTAAGGTGAGTTTAGTGAGTGATTATGTCGCTAAGTTTTACAATTTTTTATTATGTTTGAGTTGTTTTTTGTTCTATTTATATGCTAGTTGATTGGTTACTTGCTGAGGTATCCATTATGGCTGTGTTGAATCCACTCTTCCTATTACTTAGGTATCCCTTTCACTTCAAAACTCAATGTCACCAAGAATGGAGCCCAATTATTGACAAGATGGAAGCAAAATTGGAAAATTGGTATGGTTAGTTTCTGTCTTTATGGGGCCAAATCACCCTTCTTAGTTCAACTCTCTCTATCATTCTTACGTATTTCCTACCTGTCTTACATCATCCTAAAAAGACAGGAAAAAAATAGAAGCCATCAAAAATGGATTTCTTTAGACCATGAGAGATCATAACTCTAAGGGATATTACCTAGCCAACTGGCATAAAGTTTGTGATAGTAAGAAACAATACAAACTTGGGATTCTAAGTTTGAAATATTCCAACTTTGCCATTATAGGAAAATACCTTTGGAATGTTATTAACAATTGCAACTCCAAGTGGTGCACTATCATTAAAGCAAAATACTCCACTATCAATACGTCACCTTATCTAGGTCTGTAGTAACTCTGAACCCACCTCTACTATCTAACCTTGTTAGTGCTATCCAAACCAGTTTTGATCATTGTGATATCATGTGACGCTCCACATTTTCTACAATAATTTAAAATAAATTAAATTATGGAAAAATTAAAGCCAAATAGAAAATATCTAACCACCAGGAACCTGTGTGTGCAGCTAGAAAACTCCAGACTATATGCATTACGTTAGACCTCTGTATGCCTACACCTACAAACCAAAAACACAAGGAAAAACGCATGAGTGACAAAAGTCACCCAGTACGTACCCCAAGGAAAAACGGTGGGAAACAAAACCTTAATTGATTTCCTTTTAAATTCATTTCGCAAATCCTTTCTCAAAAACCTCACAAACCTGGCCCACACCGGCCAAAACCACAATCGAAGCTCTACTAGCCCAAAACCACAAGTAAAGACCCTCAATGGCCAAAACCACACACAGTGAGTCAGGAAGTCCGGCGCCAGGAAACTAAACTCTGGTCACACGTAGTCTGCCGAGGAGTGACCACAGCGTTCTGCACTACCATGGTGACAGCCACCCTATGTAGGAGCATTCACCGTCCCGCGATTCTCCCTCTTTGGAGAACCCTCAAAAGCCAACCCCTCCCTGGGAAGACTGTCCTGTCTCTCAGGACGCTACCAACTATGGGGCACGTGTCCCACCCCCACTGACCATCACAGGGTAAGCCTCCTCACGGCGTCCTCCACACACGGTGCTCAGGAGGGAGTGTCATACCTCCACACCCGAAGACACTCGAGCCTCAGTGCTCACGACGACAGTAGGAGTATCATACCTCCCCATCATGCCACAAGACACCTCAACCCGTAGACCACAACCCTAACCTCGAGACGACAGCCAAGGAGTCTCATACCTCCAGAACTCAACATCCTCAAGGTCAGGTATCTCGGCCCCCAACCTCGACTAGGGAGTCGTGCCTGACCACCTGGGAATGTCGTCACATTCCCTGGTCCCGACGACACGGTCCCACACTGTCTCGGCCTACACATAGAAAATCCGAAAAACCATTTTCCAAAATAGGCCAACTACCTCTATGAAATCCACTTTCCAAAATCATTTTATTTCTTTGGAAACTCTTTAAAAACCTCGACAAAATGGCACATCAGGTGTCCCAGGAGACCACCACTGACGGCCCACAATCCAATCTTACAGGGACAATACAAACTAATCTGGAAAGCCACTACATTAAAATATATTTTTCCAAAAATCCAAGAAAAACCCCAAAAATACCCTGACAAACCCGCGCATGTGGAGCACGCGTCTGACCAGCACCCCTAGCACTTTCGTCTAAATGTCAGTAAAGCCTAGACGAGGGGCCCTACTGTCGAACCTGTGCATATGGCCGACGCAATCGGCCCGCGCCCCTAGTTTTCTATCAGAATTCAGACGACCTGCAACAGACACCCAAAAATCGCACGAGGTGGGAGCTCCGATCGGACCCCCCAAACAATCACCAAAAATATCGAATAAAACATATGTGGTAGACCCTCAAGTCTACTGCAAAACCCAATAAGCAAAACTGAAATCCATTCACCATGCATCAAGATACAAAATCGCAAAGGCATAAGCGTCAAAATGACACAAATCTCAACCACATACATAAATACCCATAAAAACCACAATAAAGTCCCAAAAATTCTAAAACATTAAATTTAGCCTAGATTACATGCATCCTAGGCATTTCTACCATTTTACATAATTTCTACACATTAAATTGGGGATATGTACCTGAAACGAGCTCTGACGACCCACCAGCCGACTCCAGTAAACTTCAACGACCCCACACATCCACTGCCACTCCACGACCTCAGGGATGTCGCTCCAGAGCGTCCCGTACCGCCACGAGCCACCGCAAGCCACCGCCTCCTGTCTCCCACTCTCAGGCTCTCTCTCTCTCTCTCTCACCTGCACCCACCAATAGACGGGAAGGAGGAGTGAAGTAGAAGATGGAGAAGGAGTGGAGGGGGGGAAGAGAGGAGGAAAGGAAGGGAAGGAAGAAGGCTTGGCTGGGTTGGGGCTCCGGTGTGTCAAAGAAGACTCGCCTCATGCACGCGTTATATATGCAGGGGAGGAAGTCGTTGCGCACCTGCCCACCAACCCCCAGCACGCACGCACTAGCCAGTCTCCGGCCACCCTCCAACCTCGCCACACATAGCCCAATAGCCAACTCCAAGACACGAGCCAACGACTCCTTGCACCAAACACTCAACCACAAGCCAGCCCACAGCGTGGGCCCCATGTGGACCCACACCCGGGCCCATAAGCACAGTGCCACAATGCACAGTGCCAACCATGCACAGGGACATGCAAACAGAAGCCAACCCACGAGGCCCAAGCCCAAATCCACACAATAGGCCTCGGAACAGTAACACCCATCCCAGAATAAATTCATTAAAATGTAAATAATTACAAAAATGAATTTTACAGGTGTTACATATCACAAGCACTCATTCCTTTCTAGCAAAGTCGCACCCATTTGGTGCTTATACTCTTCCTAAATCCTCTACAAAGGTTCCTAGGGCTCATGAAAAAGTTTTGTAGATTCAAAAAAACCTAGAAACAAGCACTTCTTGTGGCGCTCGAGGAATTGGAAAATGATAAATCTAAGGATAAAACTGATACTTGTGCTCCTATTCCATCTCCAGGTATAGCTCTTCTGACCTCTACTACAAGTAACTTACATCAAACACCTTAAATTTCTATCTACATGATATAAGAGATTACGCATCTAATTCTACTTCACCAACTTCATCTCCCACAAGTTCCTCCTCCACCTCATTGGATTTATCTACTAGCAAGGAAAATTTTGCAAATGACATCTTGACATGGCCCTCTTATGATGATTTTTCAAGTTTTTGTTCAAAGATTGGCATTTTATTTAATGACATTGTTGTGGCTAAACATTTTTTAGATCATGTATGAGCGCAACAACATTTGCCAACGATTAACCTAGATCACAGCAATGCATGTATGGAGCAATTATGTGCTCTGTGTTTTTAGTCCTCTATTTCCATGATTATTCTTGCTTGGAACATTAGAGGTTTAGAGAGTAGTAACAAGTGCAAAGAGCTTAGAAACGTTGTGCATCGATACCAATGTGATTTTCTTATTGTTTGTGAAACAAAAGCTGGCTCCTTCTCCCACTCATTACTTAGATCTATTGGGGGTTGTAACGACCCAGTTTTAGAAGTGGTGCTTTGGCCAGATAATTAAGGTGAAATTCAAGTGTGTTGGGCATTGGGGGCCCTAGTGCCTAATGTGAGACATATTCTCAATAGTGTCTGACGTCTGGATTGTGTGTTTCTCGCCTGTTTGATGTAGTGTGGTTTGGGTGTTGTGCTGGCCCTCAAGAGAGTTTTAAGGGTTTGTTCTGTGCTCTGGTAGTAGATCTCAGTTTACACAAGTCACGTGGATGTGAAAGGTTGCGTGGTTTGGTTTCGTGCTTGCAGCTTCCTTTCTTTCCTTCCCTTCTTTCTCTTTCCTTTCCTTCTTTCTTTTCTGTCTTTTTGTTCCCCAGGCCCCTCCCCCACTCCTTCCTCTCCCTCCTCTTCTTTTTCTTCTTCTTTGTTGGGGGAGGAAAGACATAGAGAGAGAGGGGTGAGATGTCAGAGAGAGAGAGAGAGATGGCCGGAGAAGGGAGGATACAACCGCCGCTGTGTCGCCATCATCGCATGGAAGAGAGGAGCAGCTCATGATTGGAGGAGCGTCGCCGTCTGTCTCATGCCGCCATGTCTTCGGTGGAGGTACGCACCCCGTAGATTTTATTTTGGTTCCAAATTTGTACCATAAGTGCATGTTAGTGTGCTGGTAATTGTAGTAATTTTATTAGGATTTATTGTGCATTTGTGGGCCATTTATGGTCGTATTTATGATTTGGGGTGAATAGTGCTTCCTTTGTGTTTTTTATTGATTTCTCGAGATTCGTTTGATGGATCTCGGTGTTGCTTGTCTGGTTTGGAAGATCTCGTCGAGATCTTCATTTTGATATATTGTTTGCATGGTTTGGATTGATGGTTTGCAGGATTAGGCTTTGGGTCCCATTTTGCGGTGCCTTGCCGTCGCTTAGTTCAACATGCCAAATTATTTCGGTATGCCATTATTGTTGCAGATTATCCCCTTGATCCCTGGTTTTGTTGACTGAATTCATTCGGTCTACCGTTCTGGAAGTCTTGGGTGTTGACAGAATTCCTAGTTCGGTCGATCGAACGTTTCCGGTCTGTCGAATCAGGAGTTTTCAGTCGACCGAGTCGTTTTTCGGTCTGTCGATCTGGTGCCCTAAGCCCAAGCTCGGTCGATCGTCCCATTTCAGTCTGTCAATCCAAGCCCTAATCCTGCATTAAGATATTTTATGTTTTGATTAATATATATATACATATACATACATACATACGTACATACATACATACATACATACATATATATATACATATATATATATATATGTATATATATATATATATATATATGTATATATATATATATATATAT
>JAMKQA010043277.1:0-22702 GCA_024699735.1 Posidonia australis
TAATAGGAATCCTTACCCATCCTCTGGTTAGCAGACATCCAGCCTTCCCATTTGCATCTCATGCATTCATCCTTTTGTGGTTTTCCTCATCTTTCCCTTAAAAGACTAGGTGGCGACTCCCTTTTCTTTTCTTTTATCCTTGAGCCTTCACCGTCTCGGCATGGCTGTGGTCTCCTCCCCACCCCCTCCCTCCGGGTCGGGCACAGTCACAATATGAAAATTTCAACAATTATAAAATAAAGTCATTAGGTCAAACAGACGTCCGTTTTTAGAAATAAGTGTCCACTTCTAGAAATAAGTATCCATTTTCAAACAATGGACATCCATATTTTTTCTAATTTTTTTTTACTTTTAAATTTCAATGGCTATAAAATACAATTGCTAGATCAAGTAGACGTTTGTTTTCAGAAATGGACATCCACTTACAAACACATACACCCATTTTCAAAAATAGACATCTATTTTGTTCTAACAATTTCTAACAGTTGTAAAACTTTATTAACAATTTTATCCTTTCTAATAGCTCTATTTCTAGCCATTGGAGCCTTGAAATATCAATAGATAGTACCCCATTCTCCTCTTCCATCCACACAAAACTTCTTACTTCTTCTCTTTATTTCTCAAAGTTCCTAGATTCTTGTAATCCTTCTCTCAAGTCTCAGTGTTCAAGTTGAAGTTGAAGTTCTTGGTCTTAAATGCTCCTACTCTCCATACCTTTATCATTGCCATCCACGTTCTTTTCTTCTTTTCCATTCTTACTTTCTTCTTAACCCTTCCTTTTACAATTTGTTCTTTTATTTTTTTTGAACTATTTATTATTATTTTCTTAGTAGTTTATTTTTGTTTCATAAATAATTATGGCTAATGAATCAAATGATTTTGTTCTTAACACCCAAAATCCTATAGAAGTTTTAGATAATATAGGAATGGCAGTAAACGATTTAGAATCCACATCCTCTAATTTGAATATTCAAAACTCTAGAAAAAAGGAAAAAGCAGATGTTTGGAGTCATTTAACTAAAAAGCCTAATGATCTTAATTAGGAAATGTACATGTAATATATGTGATAAAGATCTTACTTGTGGTGGTTTACAAGGGACAAGACATTTAGGTAGATATGTGACCTATTGTTTTGAGAAATTACAATAGAAAATTGATTCTAAACAAAACACAGTAGCAGTTGGAGATAAGGGAATGTTAACAAATTGCAAATATTTCTCAAAAGTAGATAAAAAAAGAATAAGTTAAATATATAATTAGAGTTGAACAACCCTTTATTTTTTCTAAAAGAAAACATTGTGAAGAATATGTAAAAATTATTTAAATTTTATGTCATTCTTGAAATACTATAAGAAATCTTATTCATAAACAATTTAACAAAAATATGTTAAAATTAGTTCAAACTTTAGGTAATTTAAAATATAAAGTAGCATTAACTTCTAATGTTTGGACTGCTCCTAATAATTTTTTTTATTTGCATGCTACTTGTCATTATGTTGTTAGTGATTGGATTCTTCAAAAAAGAATTATTGCTTTTCAAGTTTTTGAACATCTACATATTAGTTCAACAATTTATAATGCATTAATAGCACTTTTTTGTGAATATAGTATTAGTAACAATATTATTTCATTTTGTTTTGATAATACTAGTAATAATAATGTTGCATGGAATTTTATTTCATTGTAGATGTTCTTCCCGTGTGATAAATTTATTTGTCCAAGATGGTGTAACACATTTATGGAATATTTAGAAAATATAGAAAAAGCTCTTTTGCTTATTCAATGTTCCACAAGTTGACATCAATAATTTAGAAAATTATGTTGGGAAAATAATATGATACCTAAAAAATTCAATTTGGATGTTCAACATATGATATGTTAAACTCATGTATTAGTTATAGGAAAATAATTACTTTATTTTATAATGAGAAAAATACTAATCTGAATTCGTTTTTAAGTGAAAATGATTGGACTAATTGTAAAATAATAGCTGATTTTTAAGAACCTTTTAATGAAACAACCAAGTCTTTATATGATCAATATTATCCTACTTCTGCTCTTTTTTAATCTTATATCTATCAATTTAGTCATTTTTTTTTTCAAATTATAGAAATTTGAAAAGTTTTGCTTTTATAATTAGAGATATGGAAGAAAATTTTAAAAAAATATTGGCCTAAACCTCTAATATTTTTTGTTTAGTTGCATAATGGATCGTAGAATTAAACTTGTAACGCTCCCAATTGTAGACACCCCGATTTTGAGGTGGCTCGTGGATAGACTCTCCAGAAGGGTGTTGCTTCGGACAAGGCAGGCCTAACCACATCCAAGTCCTATCTGACATTTTAATTAGCCTGAGATCATCACACAAGACCACGACCACAAGCCCATGGTCCAGTCGATAGTCCAAGTAGCCAAGTGGAGAGCACTATTTTGGAGCACCAATGTAAAGGCACCATCATGGCGCACAGTTATGGAGCACCATCATGGCGCACCTATATGGCGCACAGCCTTGTTTCAGGGCGCTGGCTGTTGGATGTTCTTTCTCTCTACTTGTAACCCCCACGTATGAATGGACACTTTGGCCCTCACCTAATTTGACATTCCCTTACATGCCTACAAGGGTCTCTTGGCCTTCACGTCCCTTGGTATCCATGACTCAACGTTCTCCACCTCCTTTAAAAGCTCTCCATGCACCACACTTTAACCTCTCTTAGTGCACCTACCCCTAGAGCATCCACTGCATCCCTAAGCACCCTCAGTTGTGTCCAAAGTAGCAAGAAGGAGACACCTCAAGCCACCAAAGGAGAGAAACACCTTAGGTACCTCCCTACCTCATGTCTTTGTTCATTTCTTTCTTTAGGCTGTTTTGAATAAGGTATCATGCTATGAACTCGACTGTGACTTGGTTATCTGCGGTTTAGTTTGATCATTTACACTTTTTATTTGTCTTGATGATGGTTCATGTATGCTATGTGTAAGAGTGTTTACACTGCTTTGTCTACTTGTGTGTTTATTTGTACTATTTGGTCTTTTGGTGGTGGATCAAGGCCCCTATGAGGCTATTGGCCACTAAATATGGGCAGTGGCACACCCCTCGCATGTCATGTAGACCTCCCTACATTTTTTTAGTCATTTGGGGTGTCTCCACGCACCTCTAAAGCCAGCTTTGGCTGTAACAACCCAAGAGAACTCATAAACATGCATGGATAGGAAGAGAGTGAGAGGAATATTTTAGACTTGGTTGATTAATGTAATAATGTTCCCTAGCAACTAGGTTAGTACTCTGAATGGTCAATAGCATAGCTAATCACATTCATTCTCCTCGGGCTTTGGATTCAGGTTGTTGTTTGAAACAGAGTATCTACAGTGCAACATTCTGGCGCACCAATCTGCAAACAGTGGGTTTTGCATCATGGTTTGCATATTCTCCTAGTTGTCATGGGTTCTAATTTTTTTGGTATTTGTTCTTGGATATACCGTGATCATGGTTGCATAGTTTTACCATTTAATAATTCTGATTGCATTAGTTTTGCACCTAGTAATGTAGTGATGTTTACTACGTTGGTCTTGTGAATCGATGGCCTTATGGCTCTTGTTGGTGAAATCCTTTTGCTCTATTCTGCGGTTCAGACTTTAGATAGCCTAGCTGAACAGTAGGACACGACCCATTCCCCATTTCACTCTTATTTGGTTTTAGATACAACACTAGGCACAACTTGCATGTGACATGGCATTGCATATCGCCCTCGAGTGTACAGAAATAGGCTGTAAAGCCAACATTTCCACATGAGTAAATGAAGAAGCCATGAAAGATCGAATTCTTGGGCACATGGGAGTGCCTAATACCTTCCCCGTGTGTAACAAGGATCCTTACCCATTTTTTGGTTTATGATGACCTTTTCCATTGGTTTGTTGCATAATCTTATTGTTTTAAAATGGTTTTCCTCGTCTTCCATTTTTAAATAGACTAGGTGGCGACTCCCATATTTTATCATTGCTTTATCACCTTTTGTCGTGACTTCACTGGCCCTCGCACATTTGGCCTTTCGTGCCACACACAAGGCTATCGCCAGCATGGTTACAAGAACTGACGACTTCGCTGGGGACAACCAGATCTCGACTTCCATTTTGGGTTTTCCATTTACTCTAACTTTTCCGCTTGTTTACTTGTTCCCCTTGCTTTGCTTTGGTTGTACCTTTGTTACATAAGTTGTGTCTTCCTTACTTTTTTATGCATGCCTTTTGTATAATGGGTGTTTCTTTTTACACATTTGTTATACCACCACTTTTGCACATAACATGCGTATGCTTTTTGTTTGTTGATTGATGGTTGCTTTGCATGTTTTCTTCCCCTTTTGCATTTGCCATGATTAGGAGATTAGAGACATGTTTTCCTCCCCCTTTTGGTTAATAAAAACATAAAAACAAAAATAAATAAATAGGACAAACTAGTGACAAATTGCAAACTTTCCCCCAAGGTTTAATAAATTTGCATGTAAAAGACTTAAAGCATATTTTGCATTCATTATATAAGGCATGCTTCTTCTCTTCTCTTGAGTCCACTTATATAGTGTGCAAAGGACATTCCCTAGTTTCTCATTCTATAGCTTTGGCGTGGGATGAGTTATCAGTATGTCCCCCCTTGTCCGGGGGTCGTGTTGGTGTTAGTAGAGGGTACAGCCTACTACTTTGGCAGAGGACGAGGCCCCAAACGCACAACCCGTTCACTGCCTAAGCTTTGGCAAGGATTTAGAATGGGAACCTTTACTTTTTAACCTTGATTCAAAGACCCATTTAGCCTTGTGCAAGCTCAGAGTAGACGGTTTGTTAGGACACCCCTAGATTGTGAGAGAGTGCATACTAGAAGCATTCATGCATTTGCATTCATACCACCATAAGCACTACATCTTTCTAACCTGATTCTTGTTTTTGAACACCTCAGTACCGGTCAGTGTGCGAATTCCTTAGCTAGAGCTCGAGGTTTCCTTTCACTGACACCCAGTGTGACTCGGTCTTCGACCACATCTCCCGAGTTATTCATCACTTTTGACGATAGCTCGTCCTAGGATTCACCCTCTTGTTCCCAGTCGTAGTCCGATCCATACCCGCTCTCAATCTGCCATGGCCCAGCAAACCAACGCGCCTCACTCCTCTATTGTCCAAGAGGAGGTCCCTGTTTCAGTCCATCCTTTCATTGTATCAGTCCTTGTCATCACTACTACCTTCACCTTTGCCTTAACGTCCAGAGGACCTCCACCATCCTAGTACCATGTCCCTATGGCTACTCTGCCTTTAGGGTCGTCATCTTGGTCATCTGCTGCTTTTGGGGCCCTAACTGTTAAGTCAGTTCCCATGACCTTCCCCTAGACTCATTTTACTACTCCTTCTCAGGACTATGTGTTTTCTGGCACTCAATCGACTGTAGTTGTTTCTATAGTAGCTTCCTCCTAGTTTGGACAGTTGGGTTTTTAGCTTCCTGACTCGTCTAACCTATTTCTGACTCCATCTTTTGGAGCCACAAGTGACGATCCCGTGATCGCGTAGCTGCAACAAATTTCTGCCCTCACCCAGTAATTGCAAGGATTGGCACTAGTGCTCTAACCGTTTTCAAGTTTGTCCTTCCTGACTCCTGAGTTGCCTTTGCAACCAACCCTAGGACCACAGGTTGCACACACTGCACAACCCCCACAGCCTTCGACATCCCTCGTCTCCCCGGCAATAGGGACATCTACATTGCCATCTACATAGCCTTAGCACCCACCAGAGCATGCATCTCCACTATCTGGTGGCTAGCCTTCTAGGCTGATGGGAGCACAACCAGCCATGACCATAGTTCCCAGGACCATTCAGGTCTAGTAGTTCCTGCTCCAGCATTTTGCACCTGCTGTAGCACCACTCCCTGCCTTATCTTCACCCTTATACCAGACACAAGCTTTGTCTTTTGTACCTTAGCCCACAGCACCCATGCATGGGTACACTGGCCATCCTATCGTAGCACCAAACAGGGGAATGGTGGATCTGGAGGAGCCTTTAGGGGCGACCCATATGGTGTATGCATCAGTGTGTCGGCCGCGTGTCGTGCAGTCAACTTGGGCAAGCGTGACTCTTGGGCTCCTCCGTGCACCCCCCCTCTCAGTGCACTTGCTCTAGGCTTTGGGGGCGATGCACGAGAGCTTGGGTGCGTTTTGGTGGATTTCGGGGTCGTTTTTAGAAAATTGCTGAGTGAACGGGAGCCAGACACAACACTTTCTGCAACAGGATCAAAGTTCTACTGTATATTAGGGGGTAGTGGGGTGTTGGCGTGCCCAGGTGCCCAGTACCGGGACACGCCAACCGTGTCGTGTGGATGCACCCTAGCCAGTGGTCGGTCCAAGGCCCCCTTTGGACACCATTGGACGTGGAATAGTGAGGGGAATCCAAAGGGGCGTCGTGGTGGGCGAGTGCCTTGGCAGTGCCTCGTGCAGTGCACGTGCTCACGGCACACCATGCGTGCGGTGGGCAGGCCTTGCAACAAGGTAGTGGCACTGGTTCCCGCGGACATAATGAGCGCGACGCGCACAGAGTGCCCACAAAGGCGCACGTGCGTGCGTGCACCAACGCAAGCATAGCGCGCAGCGGCCCACATACAGTAAGCTGCGCGTGCAAAAGCGAGGCGCGAGCCGCGCATGGTGCAGGTGTAAGAACGCACGTATGGTGCAAAGCACGCGTGCGTAAATGTGCACGCGTGCGCCAATGTCCGTCTAGTGTGCCACGCGTACACGAAGGTCGGCGTGCGCACGACCCCCGTGCAGTGCGTTGCGCGTGCACAGAGCGAGGCGTGAGTCACACAACGAGCGTGGGTGCAACAACGCACGTGTAGTGCGTTGCGCACGTGAGTGAACATGCCGACGTGCACCAACGTCGGCGCATTGCAACGCACGCGACGCGTGTCGTGCACTCGCGCTACGGCATCGATGCAGTGCGCCGCGTGCCGTGCAATCAACTTAGGCAGCGTGAGTCTTGGGCTCCGCTGTGCACCCCCCTCTCTGTGCACTTGCTCTAGGCTTTGGGGGCGATGCACGAGAGTTTGGGTGCGTTTTGGTGGATTTCAGGGTCGTTTCGAGAAAATGGCTGAGTGAATGAGAGCCAGACATGGCACTTTCTGCAACAGGATCAAAGTTCTGCTGTATATTAGGGGGTAGTGGGGTGTTGGCGTGCCCGGTTGCCCAGTATCGGGACGCGCCAACCGTGTCATGTGGATGCACCCTAGCCAGTGGTCGGTCCAAGGCCCCCTTTGGACACCATTGGACGTGGAAAAGCGAGGGGCATCCAAAGGTGTGTCGTACTTTGAAGCATCAGTGTGTTGGCCTCTCTTCTGTCAACGCACCGCATGAAGCATCTGGTTGTAGGATCTCCTGTACAAGTGGCCGGCCCCAAGCACGTACTTTGAAGCAAGCCGTAACATGGTCCTTCTATCAGTAGCTGAGGCGACAGTCGAGAGATCTCTGATCTGTAGGAAAACCATGATGTCATGGTACTAGGGGAGTTCTCCAGGTGGATCAACTTCTTCTATGCTCATGCAATACATAGGGTAATCCACTCGAGTTATTGATACATCCACACGTGGTCATCCGGTATGGATAGCCAAGATGCCAAAGTTGCCAACACGTCCGTATACGCATTCTTGGCTCTATTCATGAAGGAGAAGAAAATGTCCTCGAATTCCGCCATGAACTTCAGAAGATATGAGTGGTACGATTCCAACTTCGGGTCTTTTGTTTTCCAATGCCCATTCACCTGAGATATGATCAGTAGGGTGTCGCTATGGACTTGCAACTTCTGTACACCTTGCTTCAACGTGACCTGCAAGCCATGGATGCATGCTTCATATTCTACCTCACTGTTGGTGCATCGAAATGCTAGCTTCTTAGAGAACGAGATGAGCTAACCTTGTGGTGTTGCTAATACTGTCCCTACGCCCTGGCCTTTCTTGTTTACTACTCCATCGAAGTAGAGACGCCACTGCTTCTTGTCCTCTGATTCTTCAGGCTCTAAGTCATCCATGGCGAACAATAAATCCTCATCGGGGAACTGAATTTGCAGGGGTTGATATTCCGACAAGGGAAAGTCAGCCAAGTGATCTTCTAGGGCCTACCCCTTCATTGATTTCTGCGTGATGAAGGTGATGTCATATTGGGATAACAACACATGCCACTTGACGCATCTGCCCACTAGTGTTGGCTTCTGGAAAAGGTATTTCATTAGGTCATGGCGACATAATAGTAGGACGGGGTACGCCATCATGTAGTGCCTTAGGCGTTGGGCGGCCCAGACAAGGGATAAACAGACCTTCTCAATGGTGGTATGCCTGGTGTCGCGGTCATTGAATTTCTTGCTCAGGTAGTATACTATTCTTTCCATGCGTCCCATTTCATCATGTTGACCCAGTACTGCACCCATGGAATGTTGCGTGATTGACAATTAGAGGAGTAGAGGCCGTCCTGGAGTCAGTGGGACTAGAATTGGTGGTCTGGCTAACAGTTGCTTGATCTTGTCAAAGGTGGCCTGGCATTCCTCGCTCTAGGTGATCTAGACGTTCTTCCTCAGGAGCTTGAAGATTGGTTCACATATGGGAGTGAGCTGGGCGATGAAGCAGTTGATGTACTGTAGTCGCCTCAGTAAACCTTGGACCTCCTTTTCTGTGGTCAGAGGGGACATGTCGATGATGACTCTAGCCTTGTTAAGGTTGACCTTGATCTCCCTATGGTTGACTATATATCTAAGGAGCTTTCCATATGCAATACCAAATACGCACTTGCTGGGGTTCAATCAGAGTTTGTATATCCGCAGGCGATTAAATAGCTTTCTCAGGCAAGCGAGATGATCCTCGGACTCTCTGGATTTGGCAATCATGTCATCCACATGTACCTCAATCTTCTGGTGCATGAGATTGTGGAAGAGAGCTGTCATTGCCCTTGGGTACGTAGCGCCCGCGTTCTTGAGTCCGAACGGCATTACTTTATAGCAGAAGACCCCCAAGGGGTGATGAATAATGTCTTTCTATATCTTCTTCCGCCATTTTGATCTAGTTATAGCCTGAGAAGTCATCCATGAATGATAATAACTTATGCCCTATGGTATTGTCCACTAGTACATCAATATGAGGTAGTAGGAAATCATCTTTCGGGCTCACTTTGTTTAGGTCTCTATAGTCGATACACATGTGAACCCGTCCATCCTTTTTCGACACTAGAACCAAATTGGCTAGCCATTCTAGGTAAAGGAGGACTTTGAGAAATTTGACCTGATGTTGCTTCATGATTTCCTCTTTGAGTTTGAGAAGCCACTGCGGGCGCCACCTTCTGAGTTTCTACTTGACTGTCTTGGCATCTAGTTTTAGCGGCAGGGTATGCACTACTACCCCAACATCTAGTCTGACCATAACATCATAACTCCAAGCAAAGACATCACTGTACTCCTTCAAGAAAGTGATGAATTCTATCCTCGCCTATGGAGACAATTTAGCATTGATGTAGGCTTCTTTAACCTCGATAGGTGTGCCAATATTTACCATCTTTGTGTCATCCTCGACGTGCAAATTAGGGCCTTCTAGATCGTCATCATGGGGGTGGAATTCTGGCAGATCTTCTAAATCATCAGTGCTTGTGTCATCCTCCTTCTCATATGCTATCAACTCTGACAAGACCTCCCTCTCGATCTTGGAGTCAATGATGTCGATGGAAAGAGTCTGTTCTAACTCCTACCTTTGTTTGTGCCTGATAAGGGTCAAGCTGACTCTAGCATTCTTGTAGCCACATTGTGTGAACACTAAACCTGTGTTCTTTTGCCCTATTGAGGAACTGGACTGTCCTTCTCCCTCTGCTACAGTAACTCTACTATTTTTTTGGTTTTTTTTTGCATTTTTTCTGATTTTTTGTATTTTCTATACTATTTACAATAATTCCCCCTTGACGATTGTCTTGTTGCTGACTATTCTGAGAGCTGCCTCCTAGGCTCTCTGTGGAGCTTACCTCAAGGTTTTTTTTTTTTTACCCTCGCCTGTCTCAAGGCGAGGCTTGTGCTATAGGTACCATCTAGACCTGCCTCCTGGCAGTTCAAAGATTAACTCCTCTAGTCTAGTCTCCACTGTCTTGTCTTCCTCCACAGCCTTGATGGCTGGGGAACTCTGGTGAATCTGGGCTAAGGTGGGCTTTGACTCTGACACCACCACCTTACCTTTCCTGTTCTTGCTTCTTGGCTACATCCTCTGCCAAGACTTCTAACTACTCCTAGAATAGCACTTCTAGGCCGTTCAGCACGATGTCTACATGGCTCTCAATGGTCACGCCTTCTTCTTCATCAGAGGCAAAAGCAATTAATAGGCGCAAGCCTCTGACTGCACCAAGGGCCTGGGGACAGGACGGGCTATGATGTTGCTACTGATAAATAGTTGTGTCTGGACTACCGATGCTACTGGCAACTCTACCAACTAGTTTGTTGTTGTGATTATGATGTTGCTGCTGACCGTACTAACAACTGTACCAATTGGTCTGCTACTGTGATTGACTATACTGGCAACTATTCTAGCTGAACTGCTGCTGGAATTAACAACTCTGAACTGACTGTGGGGTCGGGTATGATAACTGTTGCTCACAAATGGGGTGGTAATGCTAAATAGGTGGATGCTGGGACTACCGATTACTGCTACTCTACTCTATCTATTGAGCTTGGCTCAACTACATTCAAGAAGTCTTCGTTTGTGTAGTAGTCCTCCACACAAACCCACTCAATATTCACTACTAGACTTTACTGCTGTTGTACTGTGATGGTCAAGGAAGGGCTCCTGTAAGGATCCATCACACCTGCGCTAACAAAGTTAGTCATATCCTGAGGGATAAACAATCTCTAGTGCTTGCGCACATTCAAAGGTGGTCCTTGGTAATCGAGTCCTTCATAATCTCTTCTCTCCTCCACTTTGATTGGCTCCGCAATCCCTTGACTGTATTTCCTGAGTGGTGCACCCTTTTCGTACCCCCATCAGTGACAGAGGTTCTCGGCCATCAACTGGGGGTGACTGTGAACGACTAGGAAGTTGACGCGCTCGAGATCCAGAATGAAGTTGACCGGTTCGAATTGGTTAACCCTATAAAGCACATCTGAATGCTAGAGAACAAAAGGGACAGTCTGTAGGTTAACAGAAGAGACCGCACCAACCTCATCTTTTCCAAAGTTCTCAGCCATGACAATGGCAATGTCAATGCCATAACAGAACTTGATCATGCAGTGTAGGATTGATGGGATGACTTGATGCTTGTGCAACCAAGGTCGCCCAAGTAGGAGGTTGAAAGTGTGCTCGAGGTCGACGACATAGAACTCGATGTCAAACTCAGCCAGACTAACAGTCAAAGGAATGACCAAAGACTCCCAACGCGGTGTGGTGTGTCTTATTAAAGGACTTCATTCCTTTGACAGCTGGTGTGATATCCTCGGCCTTCAATTCGATCATGCTTTTAGTACGCAAGGGGTAGATGTTTAAACCTACATCGTTATAAACCAACGTCAATGGAATTAGGAAACTTTGAAATTGCACAGTGATGAACAACGATTGGTTGTGGTTGGTACCCACCAGAGGCAACTCTTGAGAGGAGAAGGAGATAGCCTGCGGCGTTGCGATCAAGTCTACCATGTTCTCAAGGGTCATGGGCTCGATGCTGGGGGATAGATGAGTTGCTTGGAACACCTGAAGGAATGCCTCTCGGTGTTCAACTGAGGTATGGTTAAGGTCCCAGATGGATATGTCGGCCTTGACTTTCTTGAGCTGGGAGGTGATGTCATCTGGGGATTTCTTGGTGGTAGCCTCCTCGGTGATAGGCTTGATGGGCTGGCTTGCTTGCTGTTGGGGGGGGGGGCAGTGCTAGGTGGCTTGCCTTTGGAATTCCGGACCACGTGATTTCTACATACATCTCTACGACATAGTCATACAGGACTTGATGGGTATCCTTAGTTAGGTTAATGACTAGGGGTATACAAGCTGCCAACTCTAGTTGGGCTACTAAAGGGTCGATAGAAGGTACTGTGGGGTTGCCTGCCAACTAGATGGGTTGGGTAAACGCTAGCTGGGGTCTTGCCTCAAGGAAGATGGGTACAGCTAGGGATGATTGCGTGGTAGGCAGTGCGATCGCACGCTCTATCCTTGCGATCAGGTGGATCATGTTGACAGTGGATTTCGAACCCATGAGGAAAGACAGGTACAATTGAGAGGGGAAAGGTTCAGAAACATGATGAATAAGATCAGAAAGGTCTGGTAGGGGAGTGCCAGACCTAAAATGAAAGAGATAGTGAACCGTTGAGGTCCCGGGCACTCCCGGATTTGCATGCTGGGGGAGAAGCTAACTGATTATACTAGGGTGCATTTGTGCTTGTGCTTGTGCTGGTGGTGCTTGTGTTGGGGTAGGTGTAGACCCTGCATCCTTAATGTTGATGATGATGACCTTGTAGTCAATGAGGTCCTGTATGGCATTCCAGAGGGTGAAACAGTTGTTCGTCGAATGCCCTGCGGTTTGATGGTAACTGCAGTACAAATTCGCTTTATACCAAACCGACAAGGGAGTTGGAGGTGGGCGAATGCTCGAATACCTGAGGAGCGACTGCACCTTGGGAAGGATGGCGCTTAACGGTTCAACTAGTGGAGTGAACTCCCAGTCCAATCGTCGAGGCCTCCCTTGTGGAGGGTACTGTCCTTGCCTTGCTGGTGCCACAGGATACACTGGCTCAGCAGGGGTGGTGATGTAGGGTGTGTGGGGTGTCTTACGTGCTGGTGCGTAAACTATCTGATTCTAAGCTAGTGGACCCACCGCATTCACAAGAACAGTAGGGGATGATAAATATGCAATGGTCTTCTTCGAAGGGTCCCTCCTGTTTGGGTAGTTGGAGCTAGAGCCGTTGTTGTTGTTGCTGCTGTTGTTGGTGTCGGTGCTATGGCTGGGGGCAGTTGCCTATTTCATGAATGCAGTGAGTGCGGGAAAACTGCCACATAGACATCGGCTCTAATCAAGGATGAGAAGGTGGTGATATGCTAGATGTTGAGCAGAGCCCCTGTGGCTAGTTGTGCCCCACAGATGATCATCTTGATAGACTCCTCGTCAGAGGGTCTATCCTTGACTTGTGAGGCGAGGGCACGTCAACGCCCATGGTACTCTCCAAACGGCTCGAGGGACTTCTACTTTGTGGCAGCCAAGTCCTCCCTCTTGGGGACTAGGTCCAGATTGAAGGAATACTGTTCTAGGAATGCCTGAGCTAGGTCATTCCAAGTCCAATTGGTAGACATGGTCAGGGAAGTGAACCACTTCAGGGCAGGACCAGAGAGACACTTTTGGAACAAGCAGATCAGTATCCTTTCATCAACCTAAAGCTGAGCAAGCTCTTCGTAGTATGCCCTTAGATGAGAGATTGGGTAGCTTTTCCCATTATATTTCTTGAAGTCCGGGACTTGGAAATTTGGTGGGAGAGTAACCTTTGAGAAATAGCAAAGGTTCAGGAACTGAAAAGACTAGCAGTCCTTGCCTTGCACTTGTCGAGGTCCAGAGGTCTCGCACCTCTGCCGCTCCACCAACGCTCCCACACCAAGCTCCCCGATGTGCTGTAGTCTAGCTCAAACCCTAGCTGCCGCCTACGGTAGGAGGAAGGAGAAGAGAGGAGGGACGATGAAGGGATGCAAGGAAGAAAAGGAAGAATGGCTCGTTTAGAGTTAGGGGCATTTTAAATAATTTTGTTTTGTTTTAAGTTGATGAAAAGGAGCGTATAAAGGTTTTATGGAACTATGTTGGGAAGAAGACCAACTACCATGCATCAGGTCTAACAAGAGTAACTGCTAGTGGGCCCCATGTGCTTTGGAATTTCTTCCAGCCCCTCTAGCAATTTTTGCAAAGTTTCAGACCAAAGTGCAATTTACCTAGCGAATGGGTAGAACTATCATTCAAAAAATTAGAGGAGCTCAGAAATGTCTGCATAGCCTCCAAGACTATCAACAAAGTTTCTGTGACAGAAAGCATCGTCGAAATCAGACTTGATGATTAGTTTTACAGATTTTTGTAATAATTTATAGAAATTACAGATGAGTCCCTTTGCTTCTCTAGGTGCCATAAGATTTTCTCTTGTCAGGCAACTCAGGTGAACGCCATCACCTCGGAAAATCCATGAATGACTCAGAACTGGAAATTTTACAAAGAGGCCCCTAGAATTTATATATTGACAGAAGCCGCAGTTCGTGAAGTCAGAAGTGAAGTGAATGTTTTGAGAGCTTGGCTAGGGCATAAGCATCACTAATAGAACAACAGTTTGGGCTCATAGGATAGTTTAGGGAAATTTTGAGAAAAGCCCTCCATGATTTTCTAAATTGCAAGAAGGTCCTCAGCCACAACCAAGATAGATTGTCTGCTAGACATGACCTCCCTGTGAGGGATCAAGAATGCCCCTTATACCAAAATTCAGCTTATGCTCAAGGACAGACGGAACCCTATGGTTGGGGTAAAATTACCACAATGCCCTTATTAACCAGCCCAAGGTTAATGACACTCGGACTACTAATCGAGGCCTGCTGAGCACTCCTCTGCCCTCAGCCGAGCTAGGACTCATCACAGACCCATGTGGCCAACATGCGGTAGATTCCAACTCGACTAGAAAAATTACAATTATACCCCTATCATTGTGCAAGAGCATCTCGAGCTCTGCCTGCCAAGGGCTCCCACACACCAAGTGATAGTTTACGAGCCACGGAGCCAAACATGCAGGGAAAGCTTAAATGGAAGGGCATGTGATCAAGGCTTGGGCAGTCAGGTGCCATAATGTCCCTAACACATATGTGCATGTTGAGTGCTCCGTCGAGACGCACAACTGGAATAGAGCCCAAACTTGGTGTGATGATCGCATCCCCAAAACAAAGTCATGCAATGCCAATGCTATGAAAACATCTAGGAAGCTAGAACATGCATGGGGCAAGGCAAAACCTTCAGCAAAACAGGGCGAGACTAGTCATGGCCTCCTCCCCACTACCGTTGCTGGCGTCACTCGCCAGAGTCCGACTGGCCATGGGAGAGGACTAGGGGCTCAGACATAGCTACAAGGTGACAAGAATGTTGGATAGGAGGAGGCGAAGGTGCATTGGAATGGCCTTGGCCAAGCACTCAGTGGCCGAGGACCTCACGTCGATAGTGGCCATCCATCGGCGATGGGGGAGATGGAATGCGATGAAATAGTAGATAAAATCACAAGAAAACGGCATAGGAAAACCAAATTAGCACTTCTAAATGATCCTCTGGTGGAATAGGAAGAGAATGTTACCTGTTGATGGATGGATTGACTCCCTTGTGGTTGGTGACTGAAACTCTAGTGATCGAGATGAAGGCTGCTTTTTGACCGGCTAGGATTGGTTTTGAGGGCTCAGGTGCACTCAGAGGTCTGCTGGGGTGTTCCCTTGATGCCAGAGGAGGAGGGTTACAAGTGGCTGACGGGTTAGTTTCTCTCAGGCACACACTAGTTCTTCGATGGTTTTCTCTAGCTCTCTGGTGGGGAATTGGTCTCTCTCAAGCTCTCGCAACTGGGGTGCCTTAAATTCCTAGCTCTCTTGCTCAAAACTAAAGGTGTCGTCTCGCTACGAGAAGCTATAGGTTTTTGGTGGTTGGGTGTGGTGGTAGGTGGCTTGGAGTGGCGTGGTGAGTGGGCATGTCAGGGAGTGGCTCACCGGCGCCATTGCAAGCCTTGCGTGACGGTAGGGCGGCGCAGGGCGTGGTGGTTGGAGATCAAGTGTGGAAAGGCTGTGGGATGTCAGGCACGCCAGCTGACAGGTCAAGCATAACATGCACAACGTCACTCGTACGAGGTACGAGGTCGTACTGCAAAAGTGACTGGTCAGGCGACACATGCCTGGGTATCCTGGTCATAACGTGCCCTTAGGCCGCACTATCGGATTACGCATCCCATTGGGCCAGAATACACGGGTTGGGCTTTTGGAGTTGGTCTTAGTGGATGGTGTTTGGTTTAGGATAATCTGGAGGTTTTGGGTTGGTTTAGGTTCATGAGCTTGGTTTGGGAAAAAAAGGGGTAGGAGTGGGTCTGCTGTCCAGTTGCACTCTCTACCTAGTCCACTTGTCGTTCAATTGCATATCGTGGTGTCTACAAGAGTAGACTCATGTGTCTACATCCTATGTTTTATTTGTGATTTGTGGATTTTTTTTGGTAGGTCCTTCCCTTACGTCCACTTGGGCGATTAAGTGGGCTAAGGCATGGGCCATTTTTTAGGAATCGCAGAAATTAGTATGTCATTTTTGGCCGGTATGTCGATTTTGCTTTAGAATTATCTACTTGATCCCTGGTTTAGTCGACTAAATTCATTCGCTTTACTGCTTTGGGAGTCTTGCATGTTGATAGATGACCTAGTTCGGTCGATTGGACATTTTCAATTTGTCGAATCAAGAAATTTTGGGCGACCGTGTGAATTTCAGTCACCCAATCTTGTAGCCAGAGCCTAGGTTCGATCGACTCTTCCATTTTGGTATGCTAAACCAAGCTCAAGTTTGAATTATAAATTTGTTTGTGATGGTTTTGTCAGATTGGTTTGTTATGCCTATATTAAGGTGGAATTGTTGGCCATTAGTGGTAGTCTATCGTGGACACCTAGTGCGGTGGTTTTGTGGATTTTTGAGGGATATCAAGTGGTTTTGAAAAAGGATTTTAAAGAGATATAGCTTGTTTTGAAAATGAGATTTCTATGGTTTTTGTGTGTAGGCCAAGATATCATGGTCTATGCTACTTAGACCAGGGAGTGTGACAACATTCTCGGGTGGTCAGGCACGTCACCTAGGTTGAGGTTGGGTACCAAGATACTGTAAGCAAGTGTTTGTCGAGTTTTGGAGATATGAGACTTCCTAACTGTTATCCACGAGGCCGAGGTTGAGGTCTGTGCATTGAGGTGTTGTCTAGACTTAGAGGTATGACGCTTCAGTTATCACAGGATACTAAGGGTTGAGGTACAGCCAGATGTGAAGGTATGACACTTCCACTTTCTAAGTACCATATGGAGGATGCCAATAAGGCAGACCTTGTGGTGTTAACCAGGGTGGGAATTGTATATGCCTTGTTGCTTGTAGCATCTTGATTGATAGGACAGCCTTCCCAAGTGAGGTTGGCTTTATGAGGATTCTTCAAGTGGGAAGACTACGGGACGGTATTGCTCCTCGCAGGGTGGTGGGTCTGTAGTAGTATAGTGCACCTCGGTGGCTACTTGTGGCTAAAGTTAGTTGCTTAGCGTCGAGCAACATGACTCAGTGTGGTTGTTATTTTTAGCCAATATGGCCTACGTTTGAGATTTTGACCAAGATGGCCTAGTTTTGTTATACGAATGTTTTTCCCCTATATGTTTGTGGCTTCAGAAGAAATATAAGAAAGTTCTACAGTCGAGACTTGGTAGATTTGGATGTAGAACCCGTGTTTTCAGACTTGGTAGATTTGATGAAAATGATTTCAAAAATGATTTAAAAGTGAACAATTGGTTTTGTTTTCTAGGGTTTTTTTGTAGAGTGTGTGCTGGATGACTTTCTGGTTACTCACGTGTGCTTTGTGTGGTTTTTTGGGTTGTAGGTACAGGCTAACAACTTTGGGTGAGTCTAGTGCATAAGTCGGAGTCTCGTAGCCACACATACAAGTTACTAGTTGTTAGTTTCTTTTAATTAGTCTTTTATTTTTTGTAATTTAGTATTTAATTATTGTTGAAATTATTTAGACTAATGTGATTGTGTTGGTAGCGACGTAGGTCGTTACAAATTATTTTCGTTCTGCATCGTTACAAATTATTTCCATGAACATTATTACAAACTCAATTTGTTTAGTCCTAATTAGGATATCCAAATAATACTTATGTGAATTTCATCTCATAGACCTATATATTATATGTAATAAATATGTCACCCAACTAACCAATATATAGTCCCTTATTAGACATCAATCATTGGTAATCAAAGTGAACATAATTATTTACACAATCATGACATTCTTCTCACTGATAGAGATTAGTAAGGATATATAGGGATCCAATTCAATGTACTTATCCAATAACATACATTTGCATCTTGACCTAGGGATCAACATTCTAAGTAGATGAGACATTCTACTCCATCTGAGTGTCATGAACCATGTATAGTCCTATTATATACAAACTATTAATTTGTATTAGAATAAGATTATATGAAGTTGAGGCTCTTGAGATCAATCAAGTCGCATTGTCATGATTTAGTAATCGTATATTAATAAGATCTTCTACCTAATTTTATCTAGCTAATTACCCAATAAATCATTCATAAAGGAGATAAGTGAAAATAAATCAAAATATTTAATTAATTAAAATAATCAAGTTATCTCAATTACATTGGCTTCTAAGGGCATAAATGTGAACAAATATATATGAAATATGTACTTAAAATCATTAAAATATAAATTAAACATTAGGTTTCATTTCTATTTTACTCATGATTGTTGATTTTCTCTCATCCAAATAATCTTATTTGCACAACAATTTTTAGAACTTAGTTTGATTTGAAAGAACAAGTCACATTTAAAGTGTGAGAAGTTTTTAGATAAATGCAGGAGAAGTTTCTAGGAAATGAATGTAGGGAATGTAACGAGTTTCAAACCGCTATAGACAAAAGAAGAAAATTTTAAATAAATTGTTAGGTATCACTTGTTTTATAATTAATATATAATGAAAAATGGTGAACCAAGCACAGGTGATGCACATTTTTATAATACATTAATTATATAATATTTTATATGCTAAATTTGGAACCAATAAATCAAAAAAATCCTTTCTTCTTTTGATTTTTCTATCATCTTGTAAAAATCACTTCTACGTCAGCAAAAGTGTATCACCTAATATTAATCATGCGTAGACTTTGTTATCACCAAGTTAATTCTTATGTCGGAATCACGTGAATGCAAATCGAAGGTGATCTAGATCTTGATTTAATAATTAGGTAGGGACTTAAATAGAATCTTTATGTCCTAGACTCGCAAAGCTAATTTTCATTATAATGAATAATGTTATATCTATTATTATAATTATATACACTTACCAAGATGCTTCAACATGATAGTGATATCTTATGGGATTACCTCAAAGATTTAGCATTTCTTTAAATGTAGAATAAGAAAAGCAAGAATGATTAGAAAGTTATATTAGGTTCTAATAGTACTATAGTTTTATTTAGAATTGATTTTTTTTTTGAAATGAATGTGTGTATATAGAGAAATTTTAGTTTAGCTAAAAAGTACTCTAAGTATTAGAATAAGAATTGGAATAAGTAGAAAACATGTAAATTAATAGTAATAAAATTGATTATCTAAATACATATTTAATTTGAAACATGTATATATCATATTAAATATGTATTATTTTTATATAAAAATAAACATTTCGTATACATACACGTAGTAGATTAATTTAACAGAATAACTTTATTCCATTTCTCTTTTGGAATAACAAATCTAGAATAAATAAATCAAAATAGGAATTATTATTCTAAGTTTATTTTGATTTTTACTCAAAAACCAGAATACTAATTCCTATGCCAAGTGTTATTTTGGATCCGAACAGGAATTTAGTCCTTCTTTAGATGTAAAACAAGAAAAATAAAAATAAGTAAAAAGTGATATTAATATTACGATAGTATTTCTATTCTATTTGAAGATGAATAAGTGTGTATAGGAGAAATTTTAGCTTCGTTAAAAAGTAGAATAAGTTTAAGTACAAGTCTTGGAATAAAAAAAAATATATAAATTAATAGTACTCAATTTGATTATCAAAATATATATTTAATTTAAAAACTGTATACATCATATTAAATGTATATTATTTTTATATAAAAATAAATATGTTGTGTACAGTCATGCATCATAATAACTTTATTCTACCTCTCATATGGAATAACTATTCTAAAATAAGTAAGCAAGAATAGGAAATAGTATTTCCTTTAGTTGTGTGAAAATTATTTTGAGTTTATTTGAAGAGTTATTATGGATCCAAGTAGAAGCTTAGAGAATAAGTATGGTAATATGTTTGTCAAAATTATGCTATCATATAGACATCAGTTATCTTTTAGATCCAATATCATATTGGTTATTATTCACTTGCCAAGAATTTATTGTGGCAAGTTTAATAATTTTTGACATATTAAGATTTAGGATCCGTTTGGTATTGATTATTAAAATCAGTTTATAAAAAAAAAACACTTATTCTAAAAAGCTAAACCAAATAAATTTTTTTAATGCCAGATTATTTCATTAAGTTAGTTTTTTATTTGTGAATAAAAATTATCAAATAAACTGATTATAAAAAATTATGAAGACTAATTTTTTTTAAATGTTGTTTATAAGAATAATCTGTTTTTCCATAAACGTTACCAAACGCTACCTTAATGTCACTTCTAAAAAGCTAAACGTTACCTTAATCTATTTTTCCAAAAACTGTCTACACAACTTACGCATGACTTAACTTTACTTGAATGAAACAATAAGCTCTCGCGAAAAACTGCATTCTTGGTGTCCTAACTCTGTGCGACTCTCACTGCTATGGCTTCCAGCCGTTTTGGCCGCCGAGCTACCTCCGGTCGGCGTGCAACTGTGCCCTCACTGTACTACCTCCGGTCGTCGTGTAAGAGACCTTCCTCTACTGCGGCCCTCCCTGAGAGCTTAGTGACCGGTAAAACTCACCATCGGCCGGTAACTCCTTCTTACTCTTTGCTTGTCACGGATTTGAGAGGTCGTAAGAGAAAGGCGGCCACCCCCCTTGAGCCCCGATCTGGCTCCTGTGGTCGGGACATCTCCACTGGTCTCAGGCGGGGTAGATCCCCTTCTGCGGCCACCCGATCGACTAGATCTCGGGATCTGGTGATAAAACTCGGTGTCAGTGTTTGTTTACGTCTAGATTTCTTGGCGCCTTCGAATATTGTGGTGGATTGCATGTTTTTTACCAGATCTTTGTCACCAAACTGGTTTTATTCGGTGAAATTGGTTTCTTTGCATACTGGTGTTTTTGCCCCTTCTGGATCCGTTACTCTGGAGTATTTTTATACTACTGTCATGGACTTGCCTGTGATTATTGTTGTGGATGAATTTTTAGATAATGGCAGAGCTCAGTTGGGAGTTTCTTCCAGTCCCTCTAGGACTCAATGTTCAGATGCTTTATTTTTAGATCCTGTCTATTTTCCATTGACGCTGGCGAGCTTGCTTTCGCAGGTGGGATCCCAGCGCGGGACTCTGCATCCTCGGAGTGGAGTCGGGCTGGAAGACTCTGACGCCTCGGGTTCTGTTTAGGGGTACTCTAGGTATTTTCCCCCGATTATTTCGAAAGTTTTTAATTCGCTCTGTGAGGACCAAGGAGAGATGGAAGGTTATTATAAGGGTGATTTCGTATATTCGTTGGCGGGGCCAACCTATTCACCTTCTCATTCTGTCTTATCCGGATTTATTGCTGCCTCTCCTACTTTTCAAATCGGCGATTCTTGCACTTATAATAATACTACCACGTCGTTTCTATTGTTAGAAACTTCTGACTATTACCATTCTACGTCCCTTGAGACGCGGGACGAGTCACATAGCATTAACTCTCCGTCTCCGACTGCAGCTTCGTGTGAGAGAGAAATTGAGGACTTTGACGGGGTGGGAAACGGGCTTTCTTTGGAAAATAACATTCTCTCCCCTGCCACGGACTTAAATATTTCCCTAGATTATAACGGACCTTCTTATTATCAGTATGATAATGAAGTGGCTTACGGGGATGAATTTTCGGGTTCCGAAAATTCTGGGATTTCTCCGCATGTGGGTACACTCCCTGACACAGACATATCGTCTGGCTTTTACCGCCTTTCCCAGGCACCCACTACTCAGCTTTCCTTTGGCTCCCGATACATCCCAACTGGTTCGCGATTCGCGGTACTCCAGTCTTCCCCCCAGCACATTACCCCCACTTTCACAGCTTCCAGAAGGCACCTTTTTCTTCTGGTCTTGGGAGCGGCAAAGCTCTGTGTTCTGAAGAAGATTTCTCCATTGGGTGGGAAAAAATCACTTGGCGGAAAGCTCGCCCTCCTTGGGTAAGCTTTTGTACACTACATAAAAGATGCTTTAAATGTAGGCTGAAGGGCCATGAGAGGAAAAATTGTAGATACAAGGGTTTTTGTTTTAAGTGCAAAGCCTCCTCTCACTCCGTAGCACTGTGTAAATTTTTTCAGGGTATGGCTCCTAATCTTCCTCCCACTATTAAATCTGTTGGTTTGTCTCCTCAGAATCCATTTATTTTGGCTCCTTCTGAGGCAGTATGTCAACAACATATGCTATTGTCGCGTAGTGTAATCATCACTGCACACAACACCAATCTGACAATAGAAACCCTTCATGAACACATTCGGGTGCATTGGTTAAATGCTCCCAAAGTGGAGGTCCAGACCTTTTCATCTGGTAAATTTTTATTGACTTTCCCTTCAACAAAGGACAGAAATGACTCACTCAATCAATATGGTCCCATGCTACAGTTGGTTTCAGCCTCTTTCATGCCTTGGACCTCTAACTCCAATGCCATTTGTAATCTTAAAGAGGATGGAGTCTGGATTAGACTCGAAGGTGTCCCATATCATCTTAGGAATGTTGATGTTCTCAGACACATGGTAGAAAGTTTCGCTGA
>JAMKQA010043278.1:0-21277 GCA_024699735.1 Posidonia australis
AAACATTTTTAGAAAAATGATGAATGGACCTAGATGCAATGAATGGACCTAAATGTAATTTCAGAAGGACCTAAATGCAACGAAAAGTATGTTTTCTGGATTTTATATTAATATGCATGATTTTTGATTTTTCTTTATTAAAAATGCTCGATGGTGCTCCGTCGCCGGCGACGGAGCTCGCCGCCGGCGACCATCAGGGGGACCAAAGAGCACCTCCCGATGGCCTGATCTCAGATCTGACAACCTGGGAAGCAAGAAGGGGGCAGGAGGAGCACATCCAACGGAGTGGATGTGTCTTCCGATGGATGGATCGTCCCCCTCACCTCGCTCGCCGTCGATGACCTACGGTGATGACCTGGAGGTGGCTGGAGGCTCCGGAGGGCAGCGGCATGGCGGTTCCGTGGTCCTGGAGTCTCGCGGCGGTGGATCGGATGCGTCTGGGGTGTTTCGGAGCAACGCTGTTGCTGGGGGCATCGGAGCGGCCGTCGCTGCGGTCTTCACCGGTGAGGCACGTGGCTACGGAGCTCGGGGAGCCGTGGCGCGATTTTGAGGACTCCGGGGCACTCACGGGAGGCTGAGGAAGGTCACCGCGGGGTCGAATCACCGCGACGAGGCTCGGAGCGGCGTGTAGGCTCGGACAGGGTCTTCTTCTCCGGTGACGGATTCTGCCGGTGGCGTTTTCCGACGATCCTCGCGTGGACTGTTGGGAGCGGCGCAGCGGGGCACGGCGAGCTCGAGGGAGGGCAGAGGAGGAGATGGCTCGGGGATCCAGGAAACTTCCTGGATTGCCCCCCCAACTCTGTCGCCGGAGTTTGGCGACGGTGGGGCATGGGGAGACTCCGGAGGCCAAGGGATCGCTTTGGATCCCTTGGAAATGCTCCAGGAAGGGGAGGAGAACCTACAAATCTACAATTCAGACAAGTTTAGAGACGATCTGTGTGTACCTGGCTGGAGCTGACTCGCCGAAGCTCTGGAACGACGACTGGCTCTACTCCTCCGCACGACGCTCTAGCACTCTGGTTCTCTCTCTCGCTCTGAATTGTCTCCTGAGGTGGTGGGAAGCTCTGGAAATCGTGTCCTCCTGAATTGTGAGCTTGCTTCTCCATTTATAAGTGAACCCAACAAACAGCGATCCATGTAACAACCCAATAGACCGCTAACGGACTCCACAACTGTGCTCCTAACAGCCCCGACATGCTCCAACGGTTGTCCCCCATTCGTTCCTCCGGATGCCAACATAATGGACGGCCATCCAAAGGTTTGTTGGTGGTTGATCCAGTGGTTGAGCTGCCTTGGAAGCTTCTGGTTGATGTTGGAACGGTGTGGCTCGGCCTGGGCTGAATGAGCTCAGTGAAGAAGGAGTGAGCTCGGGCTAAATGGGTTCGTGGGGTGTTAAGGAGGGTGGGCTCAGTAGAAAAATGGAAATGGTTGAAAACATTTAAATAATTTGGTATGAACTTTGGTCAATAGTGAAAAAATGTGATATTGCTTGAATTTGATGAAATGGGCTCAATGGGCTTGATTTAGGGAATGTAGGTTGAGCAATTTTGAGTCTAGGGTCTAAGGCGGACTCAGTCGGGCTCAGTGGGCCTGAACAGGCTTCATGGGCCTAAGTGGGCTTGTGTGGGCCTTTGTGGGCCCCCATGGGCCCAAATGGGTTTAGGTGGGTCCAAATGGACCAAATGGGCCCAATCAAGTTGAATGAGAGTCAAATGGGCGTAGAATGGGCTTGTGGACCCAAATGGGCTCGTGGACCCAAATGGGCTCAACTAAGGCTTAATGGGCCTAAGTGGGCCTTCAGGGGCCCAATTAGGTTTCCATGAATTAAATGGACTAATGAGGGTTTGTGGGCCCTAATGGGCTCAACCAAGGTTCAAGCTCAACCACCACATCCTCATCCTAGAAAATTGGAAATAATTGGGGTGTCTACAATATCTATACACACACACACACACACACACACACATATATATTAATCTTGGGGAGATAAATATAACGGCATAAATGATTAGGATAATCATTTGAATGCTTTAGGGTTTGCCTAAAACGAATTAGCAAGATTCCTCCTCGGAAGTGGGTAGAATAAAAGATGAAATGATTTAGAAATAATAGGTTCCTTTCCCAAATGGTTTAGACTAACTTTAGGGATAATGATAGCATCCCTAGGCCTAGGGCTTGTGTGGGTTTGTATGCGATGTACTAAATGGAGTATTCAGTAGCACTGTTCTGGGTGTTTGAGCCGATCTGTTTGTGCTTTCGAGGGTTACGAGTCAGTAGGTGTCTTACACTTTGTGCCAAAGCTTATAGTTTTGGTTGTGTTTGCTTTGTGGTGGCGTCTTATGGGGGGTTTGACACTCAAAAGATGTTTTGTTGATGTTTTCTTGGGTTGTGGTTGCAGGTTAAGTGTGGTGCTTGTGAACCCAGACGCTCCCAAGGTGTTTTTTCCCGGACTTGATAGGAGAGCCATCGAGGCTATGTTTTTGTTGTGGTTTCTCGACTTTTGGTTTCTGTGCCGTTGTTGGCCACAATGTTTCTTCAGTTTTAAAGGATATTTAATGACTTTGAAAAGGTTTTCTAAAAGAGAGTTTTGGAATGAGAAAAGTATATATTTGGAAATGATTTTGGAAAGAATTTTTTGGTGCTTTCTATTTGCATTGGGGGCTAAGATACTTGAGGCTGAGGTTCGTCGAGTCTTGGAGGTATGACACTCCTTCACTATTGTTTCGAGACTAAGGTTGTGATTCACGGGTTGAGGTGTTTCATGGCATGACAGGGAGTTATGATACTCCTACTGTAACTGTGAGCACTAAGGCTCGGGTGTTGTCGGGTGTGGAGTTTTGAGACTCCTTCTTGAGCACCATGTCGAGGGTGCTGTGAGGAGGCGTACCCTATGGTGGGCAATGCGGGTGGGATGCGCGCCCCAAAGCTAGTAGTATCTTGAGAGAGAAGACCGCCTTCCCAAGAGGGGTTGGCTTTGTGAGGGTTCTCCTAGTGGGAGAATCGTGGGATGGTGGTTGGCTTCTACACAGGGTGGCACACCATGGCAGTGTAGAAGCTGTGGTTGCTCCTTGATAGACTACTTGTGACCAGTGTTGTTTGCTTAGCACCAGGCAATTCGACACACTATTTGTGCTTCTGTTTGTGTGGAGTCCTGGTTCAAGAAATCAAGCTCTGGGCCTAGAGGAGGCCACGACTTTGGCATTTATTGAGGCATAGTGTTTTGGGAGTGGTGGTTTGGTAGTAGAGGCTCCATGGCTTGGTTTTGTGCTTAGGTTCAAAGGGGACCATGTTGTGCTTAGGTTTAGAGTCTCTATAGTTGTGCTTTGGTGTGGTTTGGGGCTTGAGATGGCGAGGGTAGCCTTCTCAGGCATGCATAAAAGGTTTTAAAAGTGCATGTGTAACCATGCTGGCGACGGCCTCGTGCATGGCGCGAAAGACCAAATGCGCAAGGGCCAGCAAAGTCATGGCAAAGTGATAAAAACGATGATAAAAATGCAAAAGGCGCCACCTAGTCTACTTAAAAATGGGAGACGAGGAAAATCGTTTTAAAACACTAAAACTATGCAATAAACCAATGGAAAAGGTCATCATGAACCAGAAAATTGGGTAAGGATCCCTGTTATGCACGAGGAAGGTATTAGGCACCCTCGTGCACTTGAGAAATCGGTCTTTCATGGGTTTCTCGTTTACTTATATGGAAATGTCAGCTTTACAACCTGTTTCTGTAGGCCCGAGGGCGATATGCCAGGCAATGCTACATGCAAGTGTGTGCCTAGTGTAGTGCCTAAAGCCAAATATAGGTGAAATGGAGAGTGGGCCATGTCCTAATGTTCAGCTACGCTACCTAGGGTCTGAATCAGGCAACAGTGCAAAAGGGTTTCACCGATAAGAACCAAAAAAGGCCACCTATTCACAAGACCCAAGTAGTAAGCATCACTACTTTACTAGATGAAAAACTAATGCAAACAGAGTTATTAGATGATAAAACTATGCAAGGATGATCATGGTATATCCAGGAACAAACACTAGAAAAATTAGAGCCCATGGTAACTAGGAGAACATGCAAACCATGATGCAAAACGTACTATTTGCATCCTATGACCAGACTAGTGCGCTAGCTTGGTGCGCCAGGATGGTGCTCTAGTAATGTGCGCCAGTGATGTGTGCCAGTTTGGTGCACCTATATGGTGCTCCACTATAGTGCTCCTATTTGGTGCGCCAGTTTAGTGCACTCCAAATACTTTGTTTCAGACTGCAATCTAATTTCAGAGCCTAGGCTAGATGTATGTGATTGATTATGCTTATGACCATTCAGAGGACTAACCTAGATGCCAGGATACATGTTTGCACTAAACAACCTAGTTCAAAACACTCCTTTCTCTCCTCTCCTATTTATGCATATTCATGGGTTCCTTAGGACTACAACTACCTATGGGGGTTTTTATGATGCATGGGGGTATCCGGGCTGACCTGGAGAGTATGGGAACATGGTGTAGAATGCAAGGGATGCATCACAGTCCCTATTCTATGGCCAACAACCTCATAGGGACCATGATACATTGCCCAAAAGTCCACACAGCATAAACAATCATCATGACAAAAAAATATTGAACATAATTGCATAAAAGAACATCATAAATTCCAAACTATGCAAAAAGTGCAAGTAAACATCAACATAAAAACATTGTATCAGCTAAGTTTGCAGTGTGAACTTCATTCAGAATGTCATGCAAAGGCTATATGAATGTGCAAAAAAAGAACATACCTATGGTGTATTCTC
The DNA here is from genome assembly GCA_024699735.1 of Posidonia australis. NCBI lineage: Eukaryota > Viridiplantae > Streptophyta > Magnoliopsida > Alismatales > Posidoniaceae > Posidonia > Posidonia australis. The sequence continues at coordinate 4,781 of JAMKQA010043278.1, forward strand.
CTTGGGTGGCTCAAGGTGTCAGCTCCGTGCTACTTTGGACACAGTTGAGAGTGCTCAGGGATGCAAAAAGGGTGCCCTGAAAGTAGAGGTGCTAGTTGCTAAGAGATGGTGAATTGCTAAGAGAGTTAAAGTGTTGCTCATGGGTGGCTTTTAAAGGAGATGAAGTTGTAAAGTCTTGGGATGCCGAAAGCCTTGGAAACCAACAGACTTGCATAGATTCGTAGAGGAATATTCGCAAGTGAAGGTTACAAGTATAGAAGATGGACAGCCAACAGCCAGCACCCTGAAAAGTGGCTGTGCGCCAGCTTGGTGCTCCACATTGGTGCGTCAGCTTGGTGCTCCACATTGGTGCTCTATTTTGGTGTTCCACATTGGTGCTCCATATTGGTGCTCGAGTACAGTGCTCCACATTGGTGCTCCGGTATAGTGCTCTCCACCTAGCTGCCTGGATTATTAATCGGACAATGGGTTTGTTGTAGGCTTAGGGTAACCATGATGCCAGATAAAGTTCAAATGAGGATAGGCTTGTCGTATCCAAAGCAACATCTTCTGGAGAGTTCACCTACGTGCCGCCTTAAAATTGGGGTGTCTACAGATGCCCCTCCCTGTGCGAGGTCGAGGGACGGAGGGAACCAAGATCGATGCTCAGGGTTGACAGAATACCCCTATTTGAGGCTGCGGAGAAGTGATGTTTGCTATAGGCACTATGTCATTTATCCGGTGGATGCACCGAAAGTAATGACTTATTGCCAAATGCAAATATGCAAAATGCGAAGTGAAATATGCGTGCGAATGCCGAGCTAAATGCTGAAAATGCGATGCTAACGCAAAATACAAATGCAAGTGCTGATGCTGAACGCAAAATGCAAAGCTAATGCTAATGTTGCACACATAAGAAAGGGTGTTGAAAGTAGATGCAATGTTGATGCTAATGCTGAAATGATATTGTAAAAACGAATTCCTGCATACAGAGGGAACCACTGGCAGGGACATAACAAGTTGTTCGACTCATCAGCCAGATTATTAAGGTTATCAACCTGAGGGGGCGTGATGTGACAAGTCAACCAAGTCTTGTCAACCTAGTCGCCAGACAGCTTGACGGTTGTCAACCGAATAGTTGGGGATACCAGCCCAAAGAAAATGGGCATGACAAAATGTATTATTTGCCAAGCAAGACAGAAGGCCCTGTTCGCATGGATTTAGGGCGAGCAAAGGGATTTTGCACCTGCGAAGATCCAGAAGACAAAAAGATAGGATAGGACTTTGACAGCCCGGTCAAAGCTAGCTTTGACCGCCTGGTCAAAAGTCAAGCAAAAGGATTTCACGCCTGCGAAAATCCAGGAAAAGGAAGGGAATAGACCTTAACCGCTTGGTCAAAGGTCGACTTTGACCACCCGATCGAAAGTCAAGGAAAAGGATCTCGCGCACACCAAAATACAAGGAAAAGGATAAGAACCTTGACCGCCCGGTCAAAGGTCGACTTCGAGCGCCCAGTCAAAAGTCAAGGAAAAGGATCTCATGCTCGCGAAAATCCAACGAAAAGGATAAGGACCTCGACCGCTCAGTCAAAGGTCGACTTTGATCGCTCGGTCAAAAGTCAAGCAAAAGGATTTTGTACTCACGAGAATCCAAAAAAGGAAAGGAAATGACCTTGACCACCTGGTCAAAGGTCGACTTTCACCGCCTGGTCAAAAGTAAAGCAAAAGGATCTCACACCTGCGAAAATCTAAAGAAAAAGAAAAGGATAAGACCCTGATCGCCCAGTCGAAGGTCGACTTTGACCACCCGGTCAAAAGTTAAGCAAAAGGATTTTGCGCTCGTGAGAATCTGAAAAAGGAAAGGAAATGACCTCTACCGCCTTGTCAAAGGACGACTTTGACCGCCTGGTAAAAAGTTAAGCAAAAGGATTATGTGCCCAGGAGAATCTGAAAAAGGAAAGCAAATGACTTCGACCGCCAAGTCAAAAGTCAAGAAAAAGGATTTCGTGCCCGTGAGAATCTGAAAAAGGAAAGGAAATGACCTCGACCGCCCTATCAAAAGTCAAGCAAAAGGATTTTGCGCTCGTGAAAATCTGAAAACAGAAAGGAAATGACTTCGACCGTCTGGTCAAATGTCGATTTGGATGCCCAGTCAAAAGTCAAGCGAAAGGATTTCGTGCCCGCGAGAATCCGAAAACGGGAAGGAAATGACCTCAACTACCCAGTCAAAGGTCGACTTTGATCGACTAGTTAAAAGTCAAGCAAAAGGATTTTGTGGCCGCAAAAATCCAAAAAAGGAAAGGAAATGACCTCGAGTGTCCGGTCAAAGGTCGGCTTTGACTGCCCAGTCAAAAGTCAAGTAAAAGGATTTCGTGCCCATGAGAATCTGCAAAAGGAAAGGAAATGACTTCGACTGCTTGGTCAAAGGTCCACTTTGACCGTCCGATCAAAAGTCAAGCAAAAGGATTTTGCACCTGCGAGAATCCAAAAAAGGAAAGGAAATGACCTCAACCGCCCGATCAAATGTTGACTTTGACCGCCTGGTCAAAAGTCAAGTAGAAGGATTTCGTACCCGCGAAAAACCGAAAAAGGAAAGGAAATGACTTCGACCGCCCAGTCAAAGGTGGACTTTACAACAAGGATTTTGCGCCCACGAGAATCCAAAAAAGGAAAGGAAATGACCTCGACCGCCCGGTGAAAGTTTAACTTTGACCGCTCAGTCAAAAGTTAAACAAAAGGATTTTGTGCCTGTGAAAATCCGAAAAAAGAAAGGAAATGACCTCAACCTCCCGGTCAAAGGACGACGTTAACCAACCAGTCAAAAGTCAAGCAAAAGGCTTTTGCGCTCGCGAAAACGCAAGAAAAAGAAAAGGAAAGGACTTCGATCACACGGTCAAAGGTCGACTTTGACTGCCTTGTCAAATGTCTAGTAATATGATTTCACAGGTCGACTTTGGCCACTCTGTCAAAAGTCAAATAAAAGGATTTCGTGCTCGCAATAATCTGAAAAAGGAAAGGAAATGACCTCGATAGCTCGATCAACGGTCGACTTTGACCACCCGTTCAAATGTCAAGTAAAAGGATTTCGCGCCCGCGAAAATCCCAAAAAGTAAAGGAAATGAACTTGATTGCCTGGTCAAAAGTCAAACAAAAGGATTTCATGCCTGTGAGAATCCGAAAATAGAAAGGAAATGACCTCGACTGCTTGGTCAAAGGTTAACTATAACCGCCTGGTCAAAAGTCAAGGAAAAGGATTTTGCGCCTGCGAAAATCAAAGGAAAAAGAAAACTAAATGACTTCGATCACTTGGTCAAAGGTTGAATTTGACTGCCTGGTCAAAAGTCAAGCAAAAGGATTTTACACCTGCGAGAATCCAAAAAAGGAAAGGAAATGACCTCGACCGCCTGGTTAGTAGTCGACTTTGACCGCCCAGTCAAAAGTCAAGCAATACCATTTTGCGCCCGTGGGAATCCAGAAAAGGAAAGGAAATGACTTCGACCGTCCGATCAAAGGTCTACCTTGACTATCCAATCAAAAATCACACAAAAGGATTTCGCACCCGCAAGAATCCGAAAAAGGAAAGGAAATGACCTCAACCTCCCGGTCAAAGGTTGACTTTGACCACCAAGACAAAAGTTAAGTAAAAGGAATTTGTGCGTACGAAAATCCGAAAAAGGAAAGGAAATGACCTTGATTGCCCGATCAAAGGTCGACTTTGACCGTTTGGTCAAAAGTTAGGCAAAAGGATTTCGCGCCCTCGAGAATTCGAAAAAGGGAAGGAAATGACTTCGACCGTCCGGTCAAAGGTCAAATTTGACCACCTATTCAAAAGTCAAGCAAAAGGATTTCGTCCCCGTGAGAATCCGAAAAAGGAAAGGAAATGACCTCGACCGCTTGGTTAAAAGTCGACTTTGACTGCCAAGTCAAAAGTCAAGCAAAAAGATTTCGCGCTCGCGAAAATACGAAAAAGGAAAGGAAATGAGCTCGACCACCCGGTAAAGATCGACTTTACCTTCCCGGTCAAACGTCAAGTAAAAGGATTTCGTGTCCGCGAGAATCCAAGAAAGGAAGGGTAATAACCTCGATCGGCTGGTCAAATGTCGACTTTGACCACTCTATCAATAGTAAAAAAAAAAGGATTTCGCGCCCGCGAAAATCCGAAAAAGGAAAGGAAATGACCTTGACAGCTCGATCAAAGGACGACTTTGACTACCCATTCAAAAGTCAAGTAAAAGGATTTCGCGCTCACAAAAATCCGAAAAAGGATAAGAAATGACTTTAACTGCCTAGTCAAACGTCAAAAAAAAAGGATTTCATACCTGCGAGCATCCGAAAACGGAAAGGAAATAACTTCGACTGCTTAGTCAAAGGTCGACTTTAACCGCCTAGTCAAAAGTCAAGCAAAAGGATTTCGCGCCCGCGGAAATCCAAGGAAAAAGAAAAGGAAATGACTTAGATCGCTTGGTCAAAGGTCGACTTTGACCGCTCAATCAAATGTTCCGAAAAAGGAAAGGAAATGAGCTCGACTGCCAGATCAAAGGTCGACTTTGACCGCCTGGACAAAAGTCTAGAAAAAAGATTTCGTGCCTGCGAGAATTCGAAAAAGGAAAGGAAGGGACTTCGACCGTCAGGTCAAAGGTCGACTTTAACCGCGCAGTCAAAAGTAAAGCAAAAGGATTTCGTGCTCATGAGAATTTGAAAAAGGAAAGGAAATGACCTTGACCACCTGGTCAAAGGTTGACTTTGACTACGTAGTCACAAGTCAAGCAAAAGGATTTTCCGCCCGCGAAAATCCAAAAAAGAAAAGGAAATTACCTCGATCGCCCGGTCAATGGTCGACTTTGACCGCCCAGTCAAAAGTTAAGTAAAATGATTTCGCACCCGCGAGAATCCGAAAAAGGAAAGGAAATGACATTGACCACCCGGTCATTCGTCGACTTTGACTGCTAGTCAAAAGTCAAGTAAAAGCATTTCGCACCCACAAAACGGAAAGGAAATGACTTCAACCATCCGGTCAAAGGTCGGCATTGACCACACAGTCAAAAGTCAAGCTAAAGGATTTCGTGCCTGCGAAAATCCAAAGAAGGAAAGGAAATGACCTCGACCGCCCGATCAAAGGTCGACTTTGACCGCCTAGCAAAAGTCAAGTAAAAGGATTTTGCACCCGCAAAAATCAGAAAAAGGAAAGGAAATGATATCGACCGCCCAGTCAAAGGTTGACTTTGACCGCCCTATCAAAAGTCAAGCCAAACGATTTCGCACCTGCAAGAATCCAAAAAAGGATAGGAAATGACTTCGACTGTCCGATCAAAGGTCGACTTTGACCACCCAGTCAAAAGTCAAGAAAATTTTTTTTCGCACCCTTGAGAATCTGAAAAAGGAAAGGAAATGACCTTGACCGTCCGGTCAAAGGTTGACTTTGACTGCCCAGTCAAAAGTGAAGCAAAATGATTTCGTGTCCGTGAAAATCTAAAAAAGGGAAGGAAATGACCTATACTACCCAGTCAAAGGTCAACTTTGACCACCCAGTCAAAAGTTATGTAAACGGATTTCACATCTAGGAAAATATGAAAATGGAAAAGAAATTACCTTTACCGCCTGGTCAAAGGTCGACTTTGACCGCCCAGTCAAAAGTCAAGTAAACGGATTTCGCGCCCGCGAGAATCTGAAAATGGAAAGGAAATGACTTCGATCGTCTCGTCAAAGGTCGACTTTGACCCCCGAGTCAAAAGTCAAGTAAAACAATTTTGCACCCGCGAAAATCAGAAAAGGGAATGGAAATGACCTCGATCGCCCTATCAAAGGTCGACTTTGACTGTCCGATCAAAAGTCAAGCAAAAGGATTTCGCACCCACGAGAATTCGAAAAAGGAAAGGAAATGACTTCGACTGCCTGGTCAAAGGTCAACTTCGACCGCCTGGTCAAAAGTCAAGCAAAAGGATTTTGCGCTTGCTAGAATCTAAAAAAGGAAAGGAAATGACCTCGACCGCCTGGTCAAAGGTCGACTTTGACTGTCGATCAAAAGTCAAGTAAAAGGATTTCGCACTCGCGGAAATCCGAATAAGGAAAGGAAATGACCTCGACCGCCCGGTCAAAAGTCAAGTTAAAGGATTTTGTGCCCAAGACAATCCGAAAAAGGAAATGAAATGACCTCGACCGTCTGGTCAAAGGTCGACTTTAATCGCTTGGTCAAAAGCCAAGTAAAAGGATTTCGTGCCCCGAAAATCCATGGAAAAAGAAAAGGATAGGACCTTGACCGTCGGGTCAAAGGTCGTACAGTAGGATTTCGTGCCCACGAAAACCCAAGGAAAACAAAAGATGGGATCTTGACCACCCGGTCAAAGGTCAAACAAAAGGATTTTGCGCATGCAAAAATCCAAGGAAAACAGAAGAAAGGACTTTGATCGCCCGGTCAAAGGTCAAACAGAAGGATTTTGCACTCACAAAAATCCAAGGAAAACAGAAGATGCAAACAGATTTCGTGCCCACGATAATCCAAAAAAAGGAAGGGATAGAAGGATCTCATCCTCCTAGAGCGAGAATCCAAAAAAAAAGAAAGCGATGATCCCTGGATTAGCCCTTAGGAAGGAAATTGGCTTTAGTTGCACTATAGAGGGCAAAACTGTAATTGTGCCTGCTACTGGCTCTATAGCACGGAAACTGGTGTTCTTGATGAGATGCATGGAATATCCTCTAAAGGAACCTTGCTGGAGTTTCAATTTCAATTGGCTTTGTTTGCAAGTTTTGCAAAAAAGTTAGGGCATATTCGCAATTTTCCAAAATTTGAAGGGTCTTATCGCAAATCAGCCTGATATGGCAAACTTCTGATGGTTGTATTGCTACTGTGCTATGATATTTGAAATTTTGTTGAGTGCTTGCAAGTTTTTGTTCAAATATGATTTGTGGCACCCTTTGTGGGTTATTCTGCAAACTTCACGGTGTTAGGGGATTTTCTACCAATTACCCCATCTGGTGAATTTTTGAAGACTTGTGCACTCATTTTCTTGACACTTTGCATTTTGTCGTTCATATGCAACCTGCGGAGGGTCAAAATGCAATTTTCGTGGCCATTTGTCATTTTCGACCTTGGAAATTACACTATTTGCATTATTGGTATGTGACGAGGCTATGAACAAATTTTGGCTTTAATTCAAGGCGCCTGCACTGGTGAAGTTAGTTAAATCGCGGGAATTGATCATCTTTGGGGACTTACAGGAGCGCAGGGGTCTTTCATGCTGGTCTTGATACTCGTGTCCCAATCTTTCGTGCTCTCTCCATTCTTCCACCTTGATAGGTTCAGCGATTCCTTAGCCACATCGCCCAAAGGGTTCCTTTCTCGTATCCCCACTTGCGACACAAGTTTACGACCATCAAATGGGGATCACTACGAATGACCAAATGGTTGACACGCTCGAGAGCGGGAATGAAATTAACTAGCCCAAACTGGTTGACACGGTACTAAACATTACAGGTTTAAGGCTCAAAGCGGACGAGGTTTGGAGCTAGAGCAAAAATTGGCTTAATGGTAGGACAAATCAAACTAATTGACTCCTCAGAAACACCAAGGAAGGATAGATACAACTGGCATAAAAACAGTAGGACGAATAAAAGATCAGATAGAATCAACAAGAAAAATGGAATTGACTCCCAAGGGGCCTACTGCTCCCGGGGCTGAATGTTGAGGTAATGGCTGGATAAGTACGTTGGGTTGTGTTGGTGGTGCTTGTGTGGCTGCTGATGTGGGGTCGGGGCTTGCCGCCTGCGTGCTAATCACAATGACCTTCTGGTCAATCAAGTCCTGGATTACGTTCCTTAGTGTGAGACAATTGTCCGTCGAGTGACCTGGGACTCGATGGAAATTGCAGAACGCATTCGTGTTATAGCAGGCAGGAAGCGGACTTGGTGGTGGGCAAATCTCAGGCAGCCTCAAGAGCGATGCCACTTTAGGAAACACCATGCCCAAGGGCTCCACTAATGGGATATAGTGGTGCCTGTCACAGCGTTGCCTCCTTGGCTGTGGATGTGCCAATGGCGGGCACATCGCCACAGGTGGGGTAGGATAAACTAGAGTGGCAGTGGGAGTGATGTGTGGTGCATGAGGTGCTTCATGTGTGGGCGTGGGTGCATAAACCAATTGGTGTTGGGGAGGCGGATGGACATTCGTCGGTGCAGCAGGGGATCTAATGTAAGAAACTGTATCCTTGGAGGGATCCCGCCTCCTGGGTGGATTGGCATTATGGTTATTGTTGTTATTGCTACAGCTAGCGCCACTATGTGAGGAAGTCGTTTGCTTGGCAAATGCAGAGAGCATTGGAAAACTACTGTCGAGCAGTGAGCTCTCAACACGGGCGCCCGCCCGGAGCAGTGTAGAAAAAGTGGCGACTGGCTGAATGCTAAGCAGAGCCCTGATTGTTGGCTGTGCTCCTCGAATCACGATCTCAATAGACTCCTCATCGGAGGGCCTATCTTTGACCTGCGAAGCCAAGGACCGCCATCATCCAACGTACTCCCTAAATGTTTCTTGGGGCCTCTGCTTGAATGCGACTAAGTCCTCACGCTTTGGGACTTGGTCAAGGTTAAAGGAATACTGTTCGAGGAACGCTGTGTAAGGTCGTCCCAAGTCTTGATGGTGGCCATGTCGAGAGAAGTGAACCACTTCAACGTGGATCCCGTAAGACTCTTCTGGAACAGGTGGATGAGTAATCTCTCGTCAGCCTGGAGCTGGGCGAGGTCTCCGCAATAGGTCTCAAATGGGAAATTGGGCAGCCTCTACCATTGTATTTGTTGAATTCCAGGATTTGGAAGTTCAGTGAAAGAGTCGCCATTGGAAAATAACAAAGGTCCCGAAATTGGTAGGATTAGCGATCCTCGCCTTGCACTTGTCAGAGTGTGCGCTCCAAATCATTCACCCTCGCAAGGAGAGCGTCTGGAGCTACTGTAGTTGTAGATTGTGCAGCTGAGGTGGGTGCAGCGTACACTGTATGGGTCGCCCCTAAGGGCGCCTCCAGATCCACCATTCCACCATCTAGTGCTACGACAAGATGGCCAATGTACCCATGCATGGGTGTTGTGGGATAAAGGATGAGGCTTGTGTCTGATAAATGGGTGAGGATAAGGCAGGGGGTGGTGCTACAGTAGGTGCAGAATGTGGGAGCAAGAGTTGTTGGACTGGAATGGCCTTGGGTACAATGCTCACGGCGGATTGTGCTCCCACCAGCCTAGAAGGCCGGCCATCAGATAGTAGAGATGCATGCTGTGGCGGTGTTGCAAAAGGCAATGTTGACACCCCTATCACTGGAGAGACGAGGGATGGTGACGGCTGTAGGTGTGGTGCAGTGGGTGCAAACTGTGTTCCTAGGGCCGGTTGTAAAGGCAACTCGGGGGTCGGGAAGGACAAAGCTGAAAAGGGCTGGAGTGCCAGTGCTAATCCCTACAACTGCTTGGCGAGGGCCAACATTTGTTGCAGTTGTGCGGAAATGGGATCATCACCGGTGGCTCTGACGGGCGGAGTCAAAGCAGGAGAAGAAACAGGTAGCTAAGATCTCAATTGTCCAAATTGGGGGGAGGATACTACAGAGATAGCCGCAGTCAGAGGAGGGCTGGTAAACACATAGCTCTGAGGAGGAATAGCAAAAGAACCCTAGGGAAGGGTCACAGGAACAGACTCAACTACTGAGGCCCCAAAAGCAGTAGAAGACCAAGTTGGTGGCCCTGAAGGCGAGGTAGCCACAGGGACATGATATTGGGATGGTAGAGGTCCTCTGGACGCTAAGGCAAAAGTAGAGCCAGTAGTGACAACAGGTGCAGAAACAAAGGAAGGATACACTGAAACAGGGACCTCCTCCTGAACAGTAAAGGAAAGGGGCTCACTGGTATGCTGGGCCATAGCGGATCGCGAGTTTGTACGGATCGAACTACGGTTGGGAACAAGAGGACGGATCCTAGGACGAGCTATCGTCAAAAATGACAGATAACTTAGAAGATGTGGTCGAAACTGGGTCACACCAGGTGTCAGCAAAAGGAAAACCTTGAGCTCTAGCTAAGGAACTCGCACACTGACAAGTATTCTATGCACAAAAACAAACAAGTTAGAAAAGATGCAGTGCTTATGGTGGTATGAGATGCAAATGCATGAATGCTTCTAGCATGCACTCTCTCACAATCTAGAGGTGTCTTACCAAGCCATCTACTTCGGGTTTACACAGGGGTAAATGGGTCTTTGACTCAAGGTTAGAAAGATGAAGGTCCCCGTTCTAAATCCCAACCAAAGCTTAGGCAGTGAACGGGTAGTGCGTTTGGAGCCTCATCCTCTGCCAAAGCAGTAGGTTGTACCCTCTACTAATACCGACACGACCCCGGACAAGGGGGGACATACTGGTATTTCATCCCATGCCAAAGCCATAGAATGAGAAAACCGAGAAATGTCCTTCGCCAACTATATAGGTGGACTCAAGAGATGAGAAGTTGCATGCCCTATATGATGGATGCAAAGTATGCTTTACGTCTTTTACTTGAAAATTTATTAAACCATGGGGGAAAGTTTGTAATTTGTCACTAGTTTGCGTCCTATTTATTGATTTTTGTTTTTATGCTTTTATTAACCAAAAGGGGAACAACCAACATGTCTCTAATCTCCTAGACATGGCATATACAAGAAGGGAAGAAAACATGCAATGGAAACATCAATCAACATACAAAAGACAAGTGCACACTATGTGTAGAAAGTGGTGACATAGCAAATGTGTAAAACGAAAACACCCATTAGATAAACAGTATACACAAAAACTAAAGGAGATACCACTCAATATTACAAAGAAGCAACCAAAGTAATGCATAGGAAACAAGTAAACAAGGAGGAAAACCAAAGTAAACAAAAAACCCAAAACAAAAGCCGGGATCTGGTTATCCCCAACGGTGTCACCAGTTCCTATAACCATGCCGACGACAGCCTCATGCTTAGCGCGAAAGGCCAAATGCGTGAGGGTTGGTAAAGTCACGGCAAAATAATAAAAATAAGGATAAAAACAGGAGTCGCCACTTAGTCTACTTAAAAAAAGACAGGAGACGAGGAAAACCGTTTTAAAATACTAAAATCATGTAATAAAACCAATGGAAAAGGTCTTCATAAACCAGAAATGGGCAAGGATCCCTGTTATGCACGAGGAAGATATTAGGCACCCTCGTGCGCCCGAAAATCAATCTTTTAATGGTTTTTTTGTTTACTTGTATGGAATGTCAGCTTTTCAGCCTTTTCTGTAAGCTCGAGGGCGATATGCAATGCAATGCTATACATAAGTGGTGTCCTATGCTAAACATGGGTTTTGGGTTGTAGGGTGTGTCCTAATGCTCAGAAAGGTCACTCGTGCGGTGGGTCAAGCACTGGTGCGAGGATATTGCACATATATGATCAAAGATCTAACAACACCGAGTGATTTTCATCCTCACATTACTATATGCAAAACATGAACTATCATGCATAAAAATGGCTGAAAACACAGTGGAGTCATCTTGATACGTCCAGGAAGTCATCCAGAGAAAACCAAAGGAAGATTAGATCGAAAAATATGCTAAACACTATGCCAAGAGCTACTGTGTGCAGTGGAAAACAGGTAGGTGCACCTGTGTGGTGCGCCAGACTCGTGCGCCACCTATGTGCTCTACTGATGTGCTAGAAAGGTGTGCCACAGAAAATCACAGATCAAACAGTAAACTAGCCTAATGCCATGCAATATAAAATCCTGTAAACTCGCAAACTCATCAGAAAATGCATCATGAGTATCTAACAAAAACCTAGCATGAAAACACAATATGGGTCTTGTGCTCAAGGGCTATATGCCTCACACAAGACCACACCACCCTTATGCTAAATAAAATCAATACGTTTCATCCATGTTATCCAGATCTAGATCATGGACTGTTGCATAAGAACCTCCCAAATAGGAGTTCATTGGGCAATCAGTTCACCAGATTACAGCAACAGGCTGAACATGCAAGATGCAAAAGTCATATAAACAGTGCTATCGTAGGATGAAATCATGCATACAAAGACATGACATATCAAAGAATAAACACCAAAAGCATCAAAGTCCAAAACACCTGGAAAAGCATGCAGATCATGATGTAAAGTTGATGATTTATTCTCTGACCAGACTGGTGCACCAGGATGGTGCTTTGGTTAGGTGCGCCACCCTGGTGCGCCATATAGGTGCTCCAGTTTGGTGCACCCCAGAAATTCTGAATCAGACTGCAGTCTGATTTCAGAATCTAGGCCAGATGCAAGAGATGAATTGTCATTAATTTTATCCAGATCAATTATTTAGATGGTAGGGAACTGGAATATGATGGAAAGCAAGCATAAAAAAGTCCTCTTATCACTTCTCTTTAAATCAAGCATATTCATGGGTTAAAGGGCTATAATTACTGCTTGGTGGATTCTACGGATTATGCAATGATTTAATTAACTTAACAAACATGTAAAGATGATGAACATGCAAAGAGTTTGTTTACAGTTCATTTCATGGCTAGTATTTCCATGGAATCATGATTCATTATGTAAAACAGAAACCACATATTGTAGGAATTACCATGACACAAAAGCATTATGAATACACATGTAGGAGCATCCAACTTATCATAAAAGACACGAAGAAAAAGATTACTAATAGATCATACATCCAGTTAGTTGCATGCTTTATTTAGTGTATTATCTAGTGTTTAAATAAAGTAATAAGTAGAGATCCTACCTTGCCTAGGATTTTTCCTCCTTGGATGGCTCAAGATAATACTTCCTTGTTGCTTCGGATCAGTTGGGAATGCTCTGAGATGCAAGAAAATCCTCTGGAAACGAGAGTAGGTTGCTGAGAGTAGGTGAGTGGCTTAACTAAGAGAGAAAAAAGGTTGCCAATGGAAGTCTTTTTATAGAGTCTCACAAAGGTAACTCCCATGAGATGCAAACAGCCTCGAAAACGAACAACCTTGCGTAGATTCGCATGGAATATCCGCAGGCGAGGGTTACAAGCATAGAAGATGGAAAGCCAACAGCCAACTCCCGGAAAAGTGGATGTGCTCCAGCTTGGTGCGCCAAGATGGTGTGCCAGAAAGGTGCGCCATCATGGTGCTCCAGCTTAGTGCGCCACTGTGGTGCTCTTGCTTGATGCTCCAATCTAGTGCTCCACATTGGTGCTCTCCACTAGCTGCCTGAATTGCTAATTGGGCCACGAGCTTGCTATAGGCTTGTGGTAGGTTTGTGCAATGATCTCTGGCTAATGTCAAATAGGTTTTGAAAGTGGTTAAGCTTGTTGCATCCAAAGCAACATCTTCAAAGAGTTTATCTATGAGCCACCTCAAAATCGGGGTGTCTATAGAGACCCTACGGTGCATGAGGCCAGACTAGTTGTGTTGCCCAAAGGTTATTCACGTCTGTTGTGGGTACTGGTCTACTTAGTGTGCTACGCTTGCAAGGAGGTAGGGAGTTTGCTGAGGAGGTGCCTTGTGCCTTTAAGGGTGTTAGGCAACCTCCATCTGTTGACTAGAGGACATGTTTCCTTTAAGGGGGCTAACAACCACCCAATGCTAGGCAGTTTGGTGTTTTGCTATGGATGTAGGATGCATTAGTTGTTTGCCTCTAGTGTACCCTCTATGCTTGTTGCTGCTTATTGTTTGTTTATTTGTTGTTGTTTTTGTTTGCTTGTTTGTTTATTTGCTTCTTGTTCTTGCTGGTGTTTGGTGTTGTTGGTGGTTTGTAGTCGTCGTTGATCGTCTGTTTGGTGTTGTTGGTGTCGGTGTGGGAGGATGCTTGTAGCTCTGTCCTTCGGTTGTCGCATCTGGGTGAAGCGTGTGGCTTCCCGATGTGTTGGCAATGGAGTGGCATAGTCCAGTGTATTGTTTGTTGTGTGTTGTCTGGGGTATCTTGTCTGGATACCTAGTTGGCTTGGTTGGTTGTGGCTCGGATGGCTTTGTACCGTTTGGGCAGTGGAGATTTATCTCTCTAGTGTTTCCCTTAGGTGTCCTGTTGTTGATTTTCTTGTTTGCTTGTGGGTTGAATGGCATAGTGTTGTTCGACCAGTGGTGATCTTCTTTCTCCTGTGTTTGCTTTTAAGTTTTGGGTTTCTACAGTGGTGATGGGGTGAGTCAAGTGGAGTTGGCTACCCGTCTCATTTGGTGGCACTGTTGGTCAAGCTAGTGGGTGTGATCCTACGTGTTTTCCTCCAAGTGGTCATTTCTTGATTTGAGTGAACTATTCTCGGGAATCTAGCAGAGGTATCTTCAGAATAGTGACACCATGGAGAGGTCCACTAGGGACGAGGAACAACTCGTGTTGGTTTGGACACTCTTGTTGGGAGTTACTTCAGTTTAAAGATCCATTTGAATTTGACTCCCTAGTGGTCCTTACCATTAGTATGGTTGTTTCACTGGAAGTAGTGGTTCTTGTGGCCGAGACTCTTGGTTGTAGTATCTTTGATGTGGCTTCACGCTTAATAGGTGGTTTAAGTGTATTTTGGCGGTCTCACATCTAGATCTGCAAGGCTGCTATTGCAGCAAGTGGTGATGAGTCCATCAATATCCTTTTGGGTTGGGATAAGTTCCTATTGCGATGAGGCAACATGGTGATTTAGGGTTCTTGCTAGATGGGAGAATTACAAGAGGAACTATCCACCGACATGTTTGGTGTTGGCCATAGTGGAGGTTGTGCTTTAGATTCGGTGGAGTGTCGATCTAGGAAGCAGTTCCTAGAGACAGATAGCACATGGTTGGTTAGCCTGTTGGTGAACTCTAGATCTGTGAAGAGCTTTGTTGTGTCTCAGTAGCTAGATTTCTCTTGTACCTTAGATTAGAGGGGGTTTTCCAAGTTGATGAGATGTTGTTGAGAACAAGGTGTAGAATTTGGTGGTTGCTGACCAGGTTGTGCATCAGAGTAGTGTAGCGGAAGCATGGCCAGAACTAGTTGCACCTGGTCAATCTTGCGGTTTACGTGTCTCCGAGGGTGCTTTGGATGTTTCATGACTCTAGGAGACACTATTTTGGAGCCTCTGGGTGGATATTTTTATGCTCTGAACGGACTTCACCTAGGATCTCGATGGTGTTTGGACTCAAGGAGAGCTGAGTCCATGGTGTCGCCTTGGACCTAAGTAGGATGAAATGACTTTGTGAGGCATAAATTTCTCCTACAGGTTGTGAGTTTTGGGTGACACTGATTGTTTTTGTCTAGGTCATTTGGTGCCCTTGGTGTTTCGCCTAGAGAATTTCAAGGGTGAAATTCCTTTAAGGGGGTTAGTCTGTAATGACCTAGTTTTAGAAGTGGTACTTTGGCCAGATATTTTAATAGAGTATTGGGTCATTAAACACTAGGTCCCTTATGTTTAGTGGGAAGTGTAGTTGCAATGTCTGACACCTGGATTAGTGGGTTTCTGGCCTTTTTTGTGTGGTGTGGTTTGGGTGTTGTGCTGGCCCTCGTGGTAGTTTTGAGAGTTCGTTCTGTAATTTGGTGGTAGATCTCGGTTTGCCTGAGCCAAATGGATGTGAAAGGTCACATGGTCTGGTTTCGTGATTGCAACTTTCTTTCTTTCCTTCCCTTCTTTCTCTTTCCTTCCCTTCTTTCTTTACTCTCCCTCAAGCCCCACCCACACTCCTTCCTCTTCTTCCTCTTCTTCTTCTTCTTCTTCATTGGAGGGAGGAGAGATAGAGAGAGAGAGGGGTGAGATGTGTGAGAGAGAGAGGGAGAGAGATGGTTGGGGAAGGGAGGATGAAGCTGCCACCGTGTCGCCATTGTCGCAAGGAGGAGAGGAGCAGCTTGTTATTGGAGGAGGAGCGTCATTGTCCGTCTCATGTTGTCGCATCTTCGGTGGAGGTACGCACTCCGTAGATTTTATTTTGGTTCCAAATTTGTACCATAGGTCCATGATAGTGTGCTGGTAATTGTAGTAGTTTTATTAGAATTTATTGTGCATTTATGGGCCACTTATAGCCGTATTTATGGGTTGGGGTGAATAGTGTCCCCTTTGTGTTTTCTGCTGATTTCTCGAGATCCATTTGATGGATCTTGGTGTTGCTTGTCTTGTTTGGAAGATCTCGTCAAGATTTTCATTTTGATATATTGTTTGCCTGGTTTGGATTGGTGTTTTGCAAGATTGGGCTTTGGGTCCCATTTTGGGGTGCCCTGTAGTCGCCTGGTTCAATAAGTCGAATTATTTCGGTATGCTATTTTTGTTGTAGATTGTTCTCTTGACCCTTGGTTTGGTTGACCAAATTCATTCGGTCTGTCGTTCTAGAAGTCTTGGGTGTTGAGAAGATTCTTGGTTTGGTCGATCGAATGTTTTTGGTCTGCCGAATCAAGGATTTTCGATCGATCGAGTGGTTTTTTGGTCTATTGATCGGGTGCCCTGAGCCCATATTCAATCTACCATTCCATTTTGGTCTGTCGATCTTGGCCCTAATCCTGTATTAAGATATTTTATGTTTTGATTAACATATATATATATATATATATATATATATATATATATATATATATATATACACA
>JAMKQA010043279.1:0-22679 GCA_024699735.1 Posidonia australis
CCCGCACATCATGCACCTATTAGCATAAGGCACCTAGCATGGCATGGCATATCGCCCTCGGGCATATAGCAAGAGGCTGAAAAGCCAACATTTCATTGGAGAAATCATAGAAGACCAATTTTATCGGGCGTGCGAGGGTGCCTAACACCTGTCCTTATTGTTTTTGCATGATTTTTTCATGTTTATGGTTTTCCTCGTCTTCCATAAAAGACTAGGTGGCGACTCCTGCATTTTGCATTTTATTTTGCTTTTTCGACGTGATTTTGCCGACCGTTTCGCATTCTTTTTGCGATCCTCCTCGTCGGCATGGTTACAGGCTGCCAACCCAAAAAATGAAGTGGGGTAAGGGTTGGTCATCGGATATAAGAAACCAATAGCTCTGATCTCCTCTGGACTTAGAGGAGTTACGAAACAAAAGAACAAAGGCTGGCCCTAGGATACAAGGAACCAATGGCTCGGATCTCCTCCGAACTTAGAGGAGTCACGAAACGAAAGGATAAAGGCTAGTCCTAGGACTCAAGGAACCAGTGGCTCGAATCTCTTCCGGACGTAGAGGAGTCACGAGAAAAAGGGATAAAAGTTGGTCCTAGGTTTCAAGGAATCAACGGCTCGGATCTCCCTCGAACATAGAGGAATCACGAGACGAAAGGATAAAGGCTGGTCCTAGGACTCAAGGAACCAACAGCTCGGATCTCCTTTGGACTTAGAGGAGTCATGAGACAAAAGGATAAAGGCTGGTCCTAGGATTCAAGGAACCAGTGTCTCTGATCTCCTCCGGACTTAGTGGAGTCACGAGGCAAAGGATAAAGGCTAGACCTAGGATTCAAGGAACCAGTGGCTCGGATCTCCTCTAGACTTAAAGGAGTCAAGAGACAGAAGGATAAAGGCTAATCCTAGGATTCAAGGAACTAGCAACTCAGATCTCCTTCAGATTTAGAGGAGTCACGAGGAAACGGAATAAAGACTGGTTCTAGGATTCAAGGAACCAATGACTCGATTCTCCTCTGGACTTAGAGGAGTCACTAGACGAAAGGATAAAGGCTGGTCCTAGGACTCAAGAAACCAGCGACTCTGATCTCCTCCAGACTTAGAGGAGTCACGAGACAAAAGGATAAAGACTGGTCCTAGGATTCAAGGAGAAAACAACTCGGATCTCCTCCAAACTTAGAGAAGTCACGAGGAAAAGGGATAAAAGTTAGTACTAGGATTCAATGAACCAACAAGTTGGTTCTCTTTCGGACTTGAAAGGAGTCACAAGCAAAAGAGATAAAGGATGGTCCTAGGATTCAAGAAACTGGCGGCTCGGATCTCCTTTGGAATTAAAAGAGTCACGAGACAAAAGAATGAAGGCTAGTCCTAGGATTCAAGGAACCAGTGACTCGGACCTCCTCTAGACTTTAGAGGAGTCACGAGGAAAAGGGATAAAGGCTGGTCCTAGGATTCAACGAAAGGATAAAGACTAGTCCTAGGACTCAAGGAACTAGCAACTCAAATCTCCTCCGAACTTAGAGAAGTCACGAGACAAAAGGATAAGGACTATCAGCAACTCGCTTACTAGCTAGGGGAGTACTGATGTTGTGAGTTTGCTCTGATTTTGGAGGGATATGGTTATAAATATCCTCCTCCTTGAGCTCAAGCTATGGAGCAGGCACCATGTTTTAGGCGAAGATACTGTCCCAGAAAGAGTCAACCAAAAGAGCAGTTGTGTGAAGCAGTAAAGCATGAGTTGTTGCAAAGGTGACTTCAATTTCATATCAACCATAAGCATCCAAACAAGCTGGCAAAAGTGTTCCAATGAACTTATTATTGCAATCAAATACAATTAAATGATTACACTATTTCAGCATGCAATGAACAAGTAGCATAACATGAATATCAAGTGTCTACATCATCCCTAGATCTCTTAGAGCCTCTGGTTTTGGGAAACAACCCATGGCCCAGAGTAGCTCCGTAGATTGGCCTATTTTCTTCAATTTTGGCTTCATAATCAGTTGAACAACCTTTCCCTTCTATAATTGTGAGATTATCTGATCAGAGGGAGCCATTAGGCAGACATGACAACTCCTCTGTCATGGCATAAGAGCGTAGAGGGTATTGCTGGAAACGAGTTGGCATCAGTTTTTTAGCAAAAGAATCGTGTTGGTAGCCAAACTGTCGCATCACACAAATTGGATGATATTTAACACCATTGGTTAGCCTCGAAAGGATTATAAGCTGCATGTAGGCAGTATTGAAGAAAGTCTCAAAGTTATGCGTGGCTGAGGGAATAATGCGCCAGATCATCTTGTCTTCTATTAGACTCTCCAGGCGCTTATACTCCTTGCAAACCGAGGTGAATGTGCGAGCATGACCACTTTGACAGTAAGATTCAAAGGCCAATCGTTGAGGGCGTAAGACCTCTACACCCAGATGAACGACCAACCACACATGTACAAAAGCTCCACAATCATAAGAGTGTCGGCATCGTCGCAATGACCAGTCTAAGGCCTGGTAAGTCTCTGCCAGGATAACTGGAGCCAAGTCTATCTGATTGGTCACCACAGCCAAAGCAATCTCTACAACTTCGATGTTCACGATCGTCCGACTGTGGCTAAAAACCAACTCACCTAAGAAGTGGACAACAAAGCCTTTCAGCCATAGCTCATCGCCTAAGGAGGTGCGCATTTCAACCACCTTGTCAAAGTAGGTCAGTTGTAGCATCGGCGATTGTCTAACAGTATAGATAAGTCGATGGCCACAATTGCCAGTTGACAGGCTAGCCAGTTCACTCAAGACTGAAGAGTATCTGTTGCGCCACATAAACACAGTGGGCCCTAGAAACTTCGACAGACAGCACACTTGACGGACCTCCTCCGAAGTAGGAGTCAATTCAACTCTTCTGAAGTGGAATACATGATGGGCTGGCTTCCAGAACAAAGTAGCTACACACAAAAATATCAAGAGACCTCCACATTTACAATATCAAAGAATTTTGAGGAGATGCCCAAAGTCCGTAGCTTGTTGCGATCACTGTCTATTAATTTCCCAATCCACGCTCGAAGAACATCTGAGCAATGCATAGGTATGACCATTGTGGGGAATTCCATGATCAATAGGGGTTTCAGCTTCTCCTAATTCAGGCCACACTAGAAAGGGAAGAAGAGTTCCTGCAAAACATTATCAAAATATTGACTTACAAATAGACAATAACCTTGTTTTATGCAACAATATTTTATAAAGTCTAATGCAAACAAAAAAGTGTAGCATAAGTGGAATTGAAAATCAGAAAGACCAAGCCAAGGCTAAGGTTGAATGTCGAAATCAGGAACTGACAAAACAACGGGCTATCAAACGGACTAACTCGTGCATATAGTCTCGACAAGAGATCCTGGTTATTAATTGGTCCAGACCAAGTGCCAAATTAATGAGAAACAGTCATCAAACCCTGATGGTTGGAGTTGTCTGGTGACAGAGCCGTCATTGGGTACTTAAGGAGTCAACCGTACTACTCAACTCCGAGAGAAATACTGCATAACTCAACGATAAAGTTTCACCACTGGAAAATTTGTTCTGAAGTTATCTGCAAGATATAGAGAATATCTTGCCAACTCTGCAGAATCGTTGTAGGGGCTAGAAGTAATGATTACAGCCCCTATTGCCTTCATGAATTGCTGTGTCTCGCAATTCATCTCTGTAAGATGTGTCAGAGATTTGCACAAGTGTTGGGGCTAGGAATATGCCTAAGCTTTGACTAGGGTTCACCCTCAGGAAAGTCCTGTGCCCGTTACTGTGCTGTTAGATGGATGGTTCATGAAGAAAGGCCTGCCTGTGCATCTGACCACTTTGTAAACTACTCATCCTATTCCGAATGACAGTAGGCATGCCCTTTGGTTCAACAATAAAGGTTCAGATCAGTAGGGCCATGAACATGTATGCAACCAAAGTATTGGCTCGGTGTATACACACATGAGGTAATTGGTATGCCCCCGTGTAGATTATGGGGTCTTCAACCATTAGAGCAGCTGACATGCCCCTGGTCGGGTATCATGTTTGCGAAGTATGTTGCAGCATATTTACTCGTGCTTAACCAAAAAACAACTGACATGCCCCTAGTTAGAGTATCCTTTGCAAAATTCTCAACCAAAAGGCAACTAGCATGCCCCTAGTTCAAGAATGAAGTGGTGCCTTGCAAACTGTTCAAACGATAATGCATGGAAGAATGAGAGTGTTACATTGTATCACCCTTAGGATTTGGAATGCCAATGATGCCTACTATGAGAAGAGGAGGAGGCCTCGATTCACGAGACACTACCCAGACCTCTAGGCTGTGGGTGGCTCTCCAGAATGGGTAATTCGTGTGGCGAGTAGCTCACTAGAAAATATGGCTGATTAGGCTCCATGCTAAACTCTTGGGGACTTAAACTAACTTGTTCACTTTTGGCTCATTTCTTTTCTCCCTCTTAGGTTTGTAGGCGCGCTTTAACCCTTCCTTGGGGTTAATGGGTATCCAGATTAGGATGAGGCTACTGTAATTATGTGAGAGGGGTGGCTAGTCTCTTTGCTCATTTGGGCTCTTCGAATGCTTGCTTCGACTCCTCCCTAAGGTAAGTGATAGTGGTAGAGTTGGCCTACTTGCCTGTCTCTCTTAGGGCTAACTTCTGTCTATGACTTCTGTCTCCTTATTTTTTTTGTACCCTTGTAGATATGTTTATTTTTCTTTTGGCTCACACTCATGCTCGCTCTTAACATTTTTTCTCCCTCTAGAGGTGTAAGTCCCTATAGGAGTTTAGACATTTCGCCTAATCATGGTCAGATGGTGGCTCCCTCACTCACTAGAGTGTCTAGGTAGTATCAACTAAAGAGGTATAGGCCCTTCTCAAGCAGGCTAGCTATTCCGATTTTCGTCATCGGGATATGATGCTGATGCATTTATGCATAGATACATGCAGTTATTGATATGCTTAAGTTATTGATGTGCACAAAAGCAAAAAAAAAAAGAGAAAATGTTGTGGATTAAATGCGCGTGGATTGCCTTTTTATTTTCAAAATATGTATGATAAAGTGGTAGATGATGCATGATGTGCGAAAGGATACTTTGCAAGGCGAGGATACACGCCCTTCACTCATTGGTAGTACTTCCTTAGATAACACGCGTTGACTGGCTTGGGTAGCTCAATGTTGTCCATGCCTTCGAGGATCGCTGCACCTCTCGAATAGACTTGCTTGATGACATAGGGACCATGCCAGTTAGGTCGGAATTTGCCTTGACCATCAAGGAGATGTATGGCCTACAAAACCATATCACCTGGTGTGAAGCTCTTAGGTCGGACTCTTTTCTGATATGATCTTGCCATTTTTCCTTGGTAGCAACGGCCATTGAACATAGCTTGTAGTCTGCGCTCGTCAATCAAATTCAGCTGGATGCATCTATCTTCAACCCATTCTACTTCTTTTAGTTCAGCCTCATTCAAAATTCTGAGAGATGGGACCTCTACTTCAACTAGTAGGATTGCTTCCATACCGTACATCAATGAGTAAGGTGTCGCTCTTGTTGATGTCTGGATCGAAATCTTGTAAGCCCAGAGCACATAGGGAAGTGTAGACACTCCGATTTTGCAGTCACTAGATAGCAGGCTCCCCGGAAAAGATGCTCTGGTTGCAACCACCACACCTAAACCCTAACTCCACCAAAACCCTAAACCTTCAAGCCCACATAAACCCACTTTGACCAAATCAAAGCAAAAACCAATAATTAAGAATCAAAATCAAACAAAATTCATTTAAAACACTTAAAATCGCAATTAATCAAATAAAAACTCCAATTAAAACCAAAATTAAGAAAAATCCACATAAATTCACTTAAAATCCAAATTAATCAAGTGAAAAACCCTAATTAAAGTAAAAATCAAATAAAACCCATTAGACCACTTTAATCCATTTAAATTAAAAAAAAAACAAATTAAACTCAAAACCCTAATTTAAAAACCAAAATTAAACTTAAATCCCTAAAAACCCAAATTTAAAATCACATAACTAACCCAAAACCCAAATTCAAAATCAAGTAATTAAAGCCCTAAAAACCCTAAATTAAAACCCATAAATTAAACTCAAAACCCTAAATAAATTCAAAACCCCTAAATTAAACTCAAAACCCTAATTAAAACACAAAATCCCTAATTAAACTAAAAACCCTAATTAAAATCCAAAAACCCTAATTAAACTAAAAACCCTAATTAAAATCCAAAACCCCTAAATTTAAATTAAAACTCTAATTAAAACCCAAAAATCCTAATTAAACTAAAAACCTTAATTAAAACCCAAATACCCTAATTAAACTCCAAATCCTAATTATAATCCGAAACCCTAAAACCTTTAAGTAATTAAAATCCAAAAACCCTAATTTAAAATCAATTAATCAAACTTAAAAATAATGCTAATTTAAAACCAATTAAACCTTAAATCACCAAATCAAAAATTTAATTAAAATCACCAAAAGAAATAACTAAAAACCTAAAACCAAAAATCTAAATCCCTTAAAACCTAAAAAAACAAAAACCTAAAACCAAAAGCCCGAAACCTAAGCCCATTCAGCCTAAATGCTGCCCACTTTCTCTTTATTCAACAACTTAGTTAAGAAAAAAATAATTCCGACGACCCCAACATTTCCGACGACTTCTTCGACCGTCACTTCAACATCTCCGATGCCTATTTCACCTACCCCGTGATCTCCGATCAACTTCCTCTCTAGCTCACACCGATCCAACGATGTCTAGGCCCTGGAGAAGGATCTACGACGTGGAGGAAGCCCACCAGAGTTTAAAAGAGCCTTGGCCACCGACGGACCTCTCTAGCTAGCCCTCCTTCGAAGCCCATCCTCTTCCAGTCCCCTCGAGGAACGAAACCGACATCCAGAGCCTACCCAGCAATCCCTCTACATCCGAAGCCTCCTCTAGCCCTCTTTCAGCCTCAGAGACTCCCTTGAACCGCCGCTAGAGTTGCAACCAGAGCGCTGCTGTCGACACTCGCCGAGAGAAACAGTAGCCTCCAACCAGGTAAGCCTCCCCTTCTTGTTTGAATCTTCTTCCTTTAACCACATTAGGTCCCTTTAAGCCCTCTGAATCGAGACTCGTCAGGGATACAAGCCTTGTACATCGTCTCCTCCCTCTCTCGTGGTGGGTTCACCACCACCGACGAGGCCGCTGGCCTCCTAGACGGGAAAAGGTCCCTGAGGCCTCTCCTCCCCTTTCCACCTATTGCTCTGACTTCCCTTCCTTTGAGAGGAGATCCCTCTGGCCTCTCATGCCTGTGGACACTGCTGTCGTTCTGTCGACCATTGACTCATCACCATCGCTCCGCCGTCTACCCTACTCTGCTGTGGAGTCTCTTGGGGCGCTCTGATCTCGCCAGCTCTAGACCACCACCTCCGAAAGACCCACCTCCTTGCTAGGTACTCCCTCAGCCAGCCACGCCTCCTTCGCAGCCACCGGAGTGGGGCCCTCGTTGCTACAACTCTCGTCGCTGGCGCCAGAGGTGGGAACACCTTAGACCTCCCCAGACAATTTCGTCACCACTAGGAGCTTCCTCGTGCCATTCCGATGCTCCTCTGACCCCCGCATTAGCCTCACCGTCTCTCGAACGCCGCTAGCCACTTTGCCGTCGTCTTCTCTGACATCGACAACTCCTTGCCAGAGTGTGTAGTGGGGAGGCATCTTAGGCCTCCCCAGTCTTGCCCACTGTTCTGGAAAGCTCCGACGTGCCTCCTTTGAGCTTCCTAGGTCGTCGCCGGAGCTCTCCAGTCGTTGCACCGCCACTAGGTCATCGCCGAAGGTCGCATCAGAGTGAGAACATCGGCGGTCCTCCGGTGAACTTCGAAGGATAGCTTTTTAGTTTAGATCTAGTTAGTTTTAGATTTACAGTTAGGTCCTTAAATCATTTCTTTTAAGTCCTTTTTTATATTTAAGCTCTTGTAGTTTTAAATAACTTTTGTTTCTTTATTTTGTTTTTGTAAGAATTGCGTGTAACTCCATGCATATTTTAATTTCTGTCTTTATTGCATTCATGCATGTTTTATCACATTTAGGTCCCTAACATCATGTTTTCTTTGCAATTAAGTCCTGAACATTTGCATCATGCATCTAGAGCTTTTTAAAAATGAGTTTCTTTGTAGAATTTGCATTCTGAGCCCTGAAAGACTTCATAATCACATTGATCATCATAATAGTTTAATTTTTATCACATTTAAGCCCGGATATTTTACATGAAAGCCCCTAGATTCATAACATACAATCCCTAAGTATAGGAAATTTGCATCCAGACCTTTAGACTAATTTTAAATCCATCATTTAAGGTTTTAATTGTTTTCTCATGAATTTTTGATATTTTACACTTATTGCATTTCATATTTTACACTTAATCATTGACCTCATTTAAAAATCATGTTTGCATTGTAAATTGATCTTTACTTTCATGTTTTAATCACATTTGCACTTATGTGTGAATTTTGCACATTACCAAGGTGCAATTTTCACACATCTCAGTGCCATATTTTCATTTGATCCATCATCTGCACACTAAGATAGAAGTCACTAAATATATTTTTAATCCATGTTTTTACCCTTTTTGTGAATTTTGCATTTTTGGTCCTTGTACTTATCCTTTACTGTGTTTACATCATTTTATTGTTTTTAAGACCTTGCCCCTTTCATGTTTTCTTGCAAATAACATTTTCTTGACATTTCGCATACATTTTGGCATATCTCAGACCATGCATCATCCCCATACATGCATTTATCACATCTGGCCATTGAAAAGACCAAATTGCCCCTATGACACAAATTCATACACATGCATGTTAGTTCTTGCATTAAGTCATGCAAAGCCTTTTTCTAAGTCATTCCTCAACACCATTTACACATTTAGGTACATATTCATGCATTTTGCATAGTTTTCATCACATTTTCACATTATCCCATCCTTTTCAAGCGAGCCTGCATCCCATGTGGTTTTCCACATATTTGTTCCTTATTTCGTTTTCAGAATCCTCCATCCAACATTCGATTTGATTTCCTTTACTCCTACATTTTGAATTTTTCGATTTGATTTAGATTTCATTGTCGAGGGCATACATTAACTAACCGAAAGGCCTACATTAGCCCCATCACGGATTATTTTCCTTTTTTGATTTTCCCGACCTTTTCTATGATTCTAATGACTTGGGTTGGCCCCACTTTTGACCTTCTTAATACTGATATGGTTTTCCCGAGCATTTTTTCCAAATACACTGTCATTTTATGTGATTTTCTTCACATGTCGCCATTTGCCTATTTTACATGGATTTCTTTGCAATTTTTTCATTAGGGTTTTCGTGATGTTTTCCATGATTCTAATGATTGGGTCTATCGCATTTTTGATGCTCCTGATGTCGGTGTGGTTTTCCATAGTATTCTTTCCAAAAATATTGTCATTTTATGTGAATTTCTTCACATGTCACAGTTTATCTGTTTTGCATGGACTTCTTTGCAATTTTTCCGTCTTATTTCAGCGAACTTTTCTATGATTCTGATAATTTGAGTTGGTTGTATTTTTGATTCTCTTGTGGTCTATATAATTTCTCTAGCCTTTCTCACCAAAAACCTTGTCATTTCATGTGATTTTCTTTATCGTGTCGTATTCCGTGGTTTCATCATTCTGTGTGGATTTCTTCGTAGTTTTTGCATACCATCTTGCACATCCATCGAGTCTTAACTTGGCATTCATATCAGCATAATTAGAGCACAAACTAGGCTTAGCAAGCATTCATTCAACCTTTAGCAAGCGAATTGGACCAGAAAGATCGAGTTTCTCAAGCGTGCAGGGGTGCCTAACACCTTCTCCGTGCGTAATAGGAATCCTTACCCATCTTTTGGTTGGTAGACATCTGTCCTTTTCATTTTCATCTCATGCACTCATCTTTTGTGGTTTGTTCGTGGTTTTCCTCGTCTTTCCCTTAAAAGACTAGGTGATGACTCCTTTTCTTTTCGTTTTTATCCTATCATGCGCCTTCGTCATCCTAGCATGACTGTGGCCTCCTCCCTCTAGTGCGACTCCACGCCGAATCCTCGAGCAAGCATGGTCACAAGACTAGCAACTCCTATAGAGAGTAATAGATTCTGGCCTTCAAGTTAGTCTTCTTCGCTTTCTTTTTGAGGCTTAAGCTTCACATACTTGTTTATTTGCCTTGCTTGTGATTGTTTGCTTACTTAGTGTGCCTTTCACACTTTCTTTCACACATTTGCTCTGTCACTGCACATACATGCTATATATCTTGCCTTTTGATTTGATGGATGTTTTCTCTTCACATTCATGATAGACGACACTTGCACATGCCATGATCATGCCTTTTGCTTGTTGTTTGCTTGCTTGTTTGCCTTACTTGTGTATTTTCTTCCCCTTTTCGCACTTGACATGCCTAGGAGAGTAGAGACATGTTTGTTTCCCCTTTCTGGTTAAAATAAAACACAAAAACTCAGAGAAACGATTAATCAGGCAAAACTAGAGACCAAGTCATACACTTTCCCCCTTGGTTAATAAAATGTAAGTAAAAAACACAAAATCATATTGCATGATTGATCATATAGGGCATGCATCTTCTCCCCTGAGTCCACCTACAGTCTACGAAGGACAATT
Source organism: Posidonia australis (assembly GCA_024699735.1). Taxonomy (NCBI): domain Eukaryota; kingdom Viridiplantae; phylum Streptophyta; class Magnoliopsida; order Alismatales; family Posidoniaceae; genus Posidonia; species Posidonia australis. The sequence goes on from JAMKQA010043279.1 coordinate 10,645, forward strand.
CTAGTCGCCCGTTCTACAGCTTTGGCGTAGGGTGTTTTGCTAGTTTGTCCCCCCTTGTTTAAGGTCATGTCGGTGTTAGTAGAGGGTACAACTCCATGCTACTGCAAGAGATGAGGCCACCAACACACCACCCGTTCACTACCTACGCTTTGGCCAGGATTTAGAGTGGGGACCTTTACTTTCTAGCCTGAGTCGGAGACCCATTTACGCATGTGTGATCCCCGAGTAGATGGCCTTTTAGGAAACACTTAGTTGGTGAGAAAGAGCATGTTAGTTGCATCCATGTGCATGAATGCCACTCACGCCACCATAACAACTACTTCTTATTGTTGGTTTTAACATCGGTAGTTTTCTTTTTTCTAGGTAGAGCATGAGTTCCTTAGCCAGTGCTCGAGTGTTCCTACCTTGACTCCCCTATTTGCAGCGCTTCGTTGCTGATCATCTTTTCTCTGAGTTATTCGTCACTATGACAATAGCTCGTCCTAGGATTCATCCCCTCATTTGCCACCGTGGTCTGGTTCTCACCCGTTCCACAAGCAAATCTCTTTCCACCACTGTTGCTCAGGAGGGCACTCCACTTTCGATCCTCCTACCCTCACTATGACTTCAGCAATTCACTCTGTCCCCTTCGTACATCACAGAGGTTCTGTCCCCTACACCGTAGGACATTCACTGACCTTGGTCGGTCTAGAGTCAAGCACTGAGTCCATCATAGTGACCCCTGCTCAGGTTCCAGATATATTACTAATGACCTCACTTCCTTAGGTTTCTTTCTCCTTTAGCACTTAGCCCACTATGGCGACATCCCTTGCAGGTTCCCTGCCTCTAGGGCAACCTGTATCTGTCCCATCTATGACATTCGGACCTTTGACTGTGCCGCCCCTCACTGTCCCTAAGGGATCTCCTGCCGCAAAGGCAGAGTATCTATTGGCCCTCGCCCAGAAGATCAAGGGCATGGCCTTTGCTATCCAGTCTACCATAGACCCCACTATTCTTGAGGTTCCTCGATAGCCTGCTCCGGTGTTTCAGGCATCACCTTTTGTAGCACCACCTCAACCTTCATCCTAGCTCCTCACTGCACCCACATTAGGTGTGACACCACTGTCTCAGACACACCACCTCACTGCACAGCATCCTACTCCAGCATCTGGTGGCCAGCCCTCGGGTTGGCTGGAGTACAGCATCCACAGAGCCTGTAGCCTAGCATCGTACCGTTGCAGTAGCTGTTACTACCACACTCAACACCCACTGCCACACAACTTTCTACTCATCCTCCTCTCACTCACCATCAGATTTAGGCACCTTCTCTCCCACAATCACATATAGCATTTATGCACGGATATGCTGGCCATCATGTCGCTGCACCTGGTGGCATGATGGTGGACCCGCAGGTGCACTTAGGTGCGACCTATACAGCATATGCGATTGTTCCCCTTGCTGCATCACCCTTATCAGAAACAGCTCTAAATAACCTCCACGCTAGAGTGGGTGACCTGGAGAGAGCAATTTGATAAGTGTGGGGAGGCGACCGCCAACCCTATGGATTCGGGACCTCTGTTATTTCCCAGAGGCAACACTCCCACTGCATTTCCAGATCCTAGACTTTGAGAAGTACAACGGTAAGGGTTGCCCTATTTCACATTTAGGGCATATTGCGGAGATCTTGCTCAGCTCTAGGCTGACGAGAGGCTGCTGATCCACCTCTTCTAGAAGAGTCTCACTGGTCCAGCCGTCAAATGGTTCACGTCACTTGACATGGGCTCCATCAAGACTTGCAACGACCTTTCACAAGCATTCATGGATCAATATGCTTTTAATCTTGACTTGGTCCCAAAGAGGGAGGACCATGTCGCCACAAGACAAAAACCCCACGAGCTATTTGGGGAGTACGTCGGCCACTAGCGCGCCCTTGCACCCCACCAGTGACACTCTTCGTCGGCTACTAGCCCCACAAAGGTGCGCAGCCAAATGTTGGGGCTCTGTTGGCTATTCTGCCTGTCACCACCTCCCTATCTTTGATTCAGGCAAGTGCGCGTGTAGAGAGCTCCCATCGCAGCAGCAGCTATCCTGCACTCACCATGTTCGCCAAACAAGCCACCTCTCCAGATCACCATGAGAGTAGCAACACTCATAACGGTGCTGGTACCAGTTACCCTAAGAGGCAGGATCCTCTCAAGCCCACCGTCGCATACGAAGGGTCACCTGCCATGCCCATCAATGTGGTGAATCAACCGAGCCCGAATCAACTAGTTTATGCACCTACACTTAGGGAATCACACACACCACAGATCACCACCACCGCCCAGCTAGTGTATCCCGCAGCATCGGTCTAACAAGGACCCCGCCCAAGGCAGAGATAGGCTCACTGTGCTACGCGATAGTACACCACACTTGTGGAGCCACTGAGTGCCATCCTCCCTAAGGTAGTGTCACTCTTGAAACTCCCGGAGGTCTGTCCCCCGTCAAACCATCTTCTGGTGTGGTACAAAACGAACCTCCACCGCAATTTCCATCAATACGTGGGTCACTCGACGAATAATTGCCTCGCTCTTTGGAACGTCATTCAAGACTTGATTGACCACAAGGTCATCGTCATTGACACCCAGGAGGCACACACTCCACCTACACAAGCACCATCAGCCTATCCCAACATTGTCAATAACCCCATGCCTGTGTATAACTACTCAGCAAGCGCTGTGGCCTCAAGAATCCATTTCCTTTGTACTTCTAGGTCTACGACATTCGTAGTAGATCCGTCTGATATGATCCATATTATTGATGATCCTTTCCCTACTCATCATTATCATTTGAGTCGTGCCGATTTTGAGTCAGCAGTCCACATGATACGGCTAACCATGGGCAGAGCATACTACTACACCATCAACTGCACACTCTGGGTCGCCCATTTGCCTACATGCCCGACCCATGCCTACACATCCTGTCCAATCTCCTGTCCAGCATCTTGTCCAGCATCCTATCCAGCATTCCCTCTAGCCAAAACCACCTTTCAATTAGTTTGATGGTGATGCCACTGGAATTGGCAGCACGTACCCTTCTTGTTGTCCACCTGACGAGGGACACTCACCGCGTACCTTATGATTATGTCACAGAAATGTGTGCAGAAGTCAGCAAGTCAGGGAGGGTGTATAGGCCACCAGCGCCAGTAGTCCAGCCTGCCCATTCAACGTCTTTCCTTCCTCAGCCTGCTACCCAACCTTTTAGGACAGCCCATTGTTCTGTCCCTTCCTCTTCGACTAGGCAGGAGCAGCCCTCTACCGACATCACATCTCAATTGAAGAAGGTTAAGGCTAACATCTCTATTTGGGATCTCATCTATACTTCTTGGGAACATTGAGAGGCCTTCCTCAGGGTCTTTCAGGCTGCTCACGTCTCCCCCACCAAAGAACCATCCGCTCTTGAGAATATACTGGGCATGATTGCAAAGCCTCATGTCATTTCTTTCTCTAGTGAGGAATTGCCTTCGACATGAGTCAATCATAACCAGCCCATGTTCATTACTGTGCAATATCAAAGCTTCTGAATTCCTCTCACCCAAGTTGATAACAGCACGGGTCTTAATGTCTGCCCTTTGTGCACAGCAAATAAAATCTGATTCAAAGCCAAGGATATCATACCAATTACAAAGGTAATGACGGCTTTTGATATCACGCATCATGACGTGCTAGGGATGCTGGTTATTCCTCTCACTAGAGGGCCTGTGGTCTTTGATGTTGAATTCTATATTGTGGATCTGGAGCCCTCTTTTAATCACTTGCTTGAGCACCCGTAGTTGCACAAGCATTAGGTGATCCCCTCAACCCTCCATCGTATGTTAAGTTCCACTAGGGCAACAATGTAGTTGTTGTCATGGTGGAAGATCTTGACAAAGAAAAGGTCGAGTCAATCTCCACTATCACCCTCCAAACAGTCCATTTCGACCCCAAGCCATCTGACGTCATGTTTCAAGTCAACTGTTTCGAGCCTGTTAACTACATTCCGGCTATTGAGCGTGTCAGCTAATTGACCATTTGCGGTAATCCCCTTCGAATGATCGAAAATGTGTGTCGCAAATGGGGATACAAGAAGGGAACACCACTCGGGCAACACAGCCAAGGAATCTCTAAGCCCATCTAGGCGGAGGAAAGGCGAGAGTTCGAGGGACTGGGTTACGAGTGGCAACCACACAAAGATGGATATTCGTGCACTAGGAGGTACAAGAAGATTTTTATTTTGTCAGATCTCACCAATTTTATCAATGTAGGGATACTCAATCCCAATCAAAGCCAGTCCACTATAGAGAAGAGCGGATGCCAGATGGTACAGTCACAACCTCAACCGTTGGCAGTCACACTGACAGTGTCAGTCACCGCCATAACAACAAGCCTCACAGTGATAGTCCTTCAAGTAGTCGCGCCAGCAGATCCATCAGTGCAGTCAGTAAGTCTTGGGCATCGCTTACAGCGGTCTCAGATCCAGTCAGCAAAGGTCCACTATAACGCCCCTCATTTTCCACAATAATTTAAAACAAATTAAATTATGAGAAAATAAAAGTTGAAAGGAAAAGTATTTAACTACCAGGAACCTGTGTGTGCGGCTAGGAGACTCCGATCTATATACACTACGTTAAACCAACCGCATGTCTACACCTTCAAACCAAAATCACAAGGAAAACACATGAGTGACAGAAGTCACCCAGTACACACCCTAGGAAAACAGTGGAAAACAAAACTATAATCAATTTTCCTTTTAAATTCTTTTTCAAACTATTTTCTCAAAACCTCACAAAACCAACCCACACCAGCCAAAACCACAACCGGGGCTTTACTAGCTCAAAGCCACAAGCAAAGGCCTTCAATGGCCAAAACCACACACATTGAGTCAGGAAGCCTAGAATCAGGCAACCTAACTCTAGCCACATGCAGTCTACCGAGGAGCGACTACAGCTTCTTGCACTACCACGGTGAAGCCACCCTGTGTAGGAGCGATCACTGTCCCGTGATTCTCCCTACCTAGAGAACCCTCACAAAGCCAACCCTTCTCGAGGAAAGCTGTCCTGTCTCTCAGGACGCTACCAGCTATGGGGCACGTGTCCCACCCGCATTGGCCACCACAGGGTCTACCTCCTCACAGCGTCCTCCACACACGATGCTCAGGAGGGAGTGTCATACCACCACACCTGACGACACCCAAGCCTCAGTGCTCACAGCGATAGCAGGAGTATCATACCTCCCCATCATGCCACAAGACACCTCAACTCGCGGACCACAACCCTAGCCTTGAGACAACAATCGAGGAGTCTCATACCTCTAGGACCTGATGCCCCTTAGCCTATGGTATCTCGACCCTCGACCTCAACAAGGGAGTCGCCCCTAACCACCTAAGAATGTCGTCACATTCCTTGATCTCGACGACACGGTCCCACACTGTCTCGACCCATACACAGAAAACTAGGAAAACATTTTCCAAAATAGGCAAATTATTTCTTTGAAATCCATTTTCAAAAACCATTTTCATATCATTGAAAACTCTTCTAAAACCTCGGCAAAATGGCACATCAGGTGTTTCAAGGGACCACCACTGACGGCCTACAATCTCATCTCACAAGGACAATACAAACCAATCCTGAAAACCACTGCATTAAAACACACTTCCCAAAAATCCAGGAAAACCCTAGAAAATACCCTACCAGACCCGTGTATGTGGCCTACGCGTTTGGCCCTCGCCCCTGGCACTTTCTTCCAAACGCCAACAGAGCCTAGACAGGGGCGAGGACCGTTGCCGAACCCGCTCATGTGGCCCACATAATCGGCCCACGCTCCTAGTGTTCTGTCAGATTTCAGACAGTTAGTAACAGGGCACCCGAAAATTGCCTGGGGTGGGAGCTCTGATCGGACCCCACAAACAACCACCAAAAAATTCGAATAAAACATATGTAGTAGACCGTCGAGTCTACTCCAAAACCCAATAAACAAAACTAAAATCCATTCACCATGCATCAGGATATAAAATCGGAAAGGAAGAAGGGTCAAAATGACTGAAATCACACCAATCGCCATAAATACCTATAAATGCCACAATAAATTCCCAAAAATTCTAAAACATTGAATTTAGCCTAGACATTTTACACAATAAATTACCATTTTACATGATTTCTACATATTAAATTAGGGTTAGGTACCTGAAAATGAGCTCCCACGAACCCCCCACCGACTTCGGCGAACCCCGCACGTCCCCCGACACCCCACGACCTCTAGGACATCACTCTGGAGCTTCCTGTACCGCCATGAGCCGCTGCAAGCCGTCTCCCACTCACAGGTCCTCTCTCCGATCACCCTCACCCACCCGTAGACGGAAGGAGGAGTGAAGAGGAGAAAATGGAGAAGGAGTGGGGTGAAGGAGAAAAAGGAAAGGAAGGGAGCAAGTTGAGGCTTCGGTGCATCCGAGAAGGCTCCCCTCAAGCACGCATTAAAAACTCAGGGGAAGAGGTCGCCGTGCACCTACCCGCCAACCTCTGGCACGCACACACCAACTGGTCCTCGGCTACCCACCAGCCTCTCCCCACACAACCCAACCGCCCACTCCAAGGCATGAGCCAATGGCTCCTCGCACCAACCACTCAACCACCAGCCACAGCCATTGGCCCATGAACGCGGGCCCCACGTGGACTCTCACCCAGACCCACAAGCATAGTGCCATAATGCACAGTGCCAACCACACACTGGGACACGCAAGCAAAAGCCGGCCCACATAGCCCAAGCCTAAAAGCACAAAACCACACTACGAGCCTCGAAACAGTAACACCCGTCCAAGAATAAAATTCATTAAACGTAAATAATTAAAAAATGAATTTTACAGGTGTTACATCCTAACCACCTTAAAAGAAGATTTCACCCTCGAAATCACTAGGCGAAAAGATACAGATACTGGGCTAGGATGGCTTCTCATGTTCCCACGTGGCCTCCTCGACTCCTTGATGCCACCACCACACCAAAACCAGCGGAATCACTTTGTTCCACAGTACCTTCTCCTTGCGATCAATAATCTCGACGTCATCCTCCACAAAAGATAGATCTTCCTGGAGCTCTTCTGGTTGAACTGGAATCACATGAGATGCGTCAGCCAGGCACTTCCTCAGCATGGAGACATGGAACATGTTGTGCACAGATGACATCTCTGGAGGTAGATCCAACCGATAGGCAACCTCATCGATTCTCTAGGTAATCTGGTATGGGCCAATATAGCAAGGACGCAGCTTACCATGCTTCCTGAACCTCATGACACCCTTGGTCGGCAACACCTTCAAGAACACATAGTCTCCCACCAGAAACTCCAGCGGTCTCCGCCTCTTCTCGGCGTAGCTCTTCTCCTGACTCTGTGCAGCCAACAGCTTGCTACGGATCAAAACCACCTTGTCAGCATACAGCTGCAAAAGCTTTGGACCAATCAGCTGGTGCTCGCCCACTTCACTCCAACAAACTGGCGATCCGCATGGCCTATCGTACAAAGCTTCATACGAAGCCATCCCGATACTTGAGTGATAACAATTATTGTACGCGAACTCTATCAACGGCAAATGGTCCTCCCAACTCCCTTGAAAGTCTAAGGCAAATGCTCTGAGCATATCCTTTAACGTCTGAATAGTCCTTTCTGTCGGACCATCCAACTGAGGATGAAATGCTGTGCTATAGTTGAGCACAGTGCCAAAGGCCTCCTGTAGAGTTCTCCAGAACCTTGAGGTGAACCTTGTGTCTCTATCCGACATGGACACAGGAACACCATGCATCCTCACCACCTCGGATACATACAACTCCGCCAGGCGGTGCATCAAAAGCTTAATGGCCAGGAAGTGAGCAGACTTGGTTAGCTAATCCACGATCACCCACATGGTGTCGTTCTTCCTTTAAGTCCATGGCAAACCAGTCACAAAGTCCATCGAGATATACTCCCACTTCCACACAGGAATATCCAACGACTGCAAGGTCCCCCCAGGTCTCTGGTGCTCTGCCTTGACCAACTGGTAGGTAGTACACCTCGCCACATGGTCGACAACATCTCTCTTTATGCCAGGCCACCAAAAGTTCAGCTTCAAGTCTCGGTACATCTTCGTACTACTAGGGTGAATACTGTACCTAGACCAATGCATACCACCAGCCTCCTGCTTCTCAAACACAACCTGAACAAACAGATCCAGCTACTGACAGGTGACAAAAAACTCTAACAGCATTGGAGGAATAGACAGGTTGGCCACCCAGGCACCAACTGTTCCTCAAGCTTGCCGTTTAGGCCTACAGCTCACCAGATCCTCCAGCTTGGTCCACTCTTTGACCATCAGACTGCCATCACGTGCGTACACTGACTTAGGGCATCGACGACCATGTTGGCCTTGCTAGGATGGTAGGATAGGTTGAAATCATAGTCCTCCAAATACTCCACCCAACGACGTTGCCTCAGGTTGAGGTCTCTCTACATGAAAATATACTTCAAGCTCTGTTGGTCGGTGAAGACCTCAAACTGCTCCCCATAGAGATAGTGTTGCCAGAGCTTGAGAGCGAACACTACGACAACCATCTCCAAATCGTGGGTTGGGTAGTTCTTCTCATGATTATTCAGCTAGTGCAAAGTATAAGCGATAACATTACCATGCTGCATCAGAACACACACTAACCCAACACCACTGGCATCACTATACACAGTGAAGCCACCACTTCCAGAAAGTAGAGTCAACACAAGGGCAAAAACCAAACGAGACTTCAGCTCTTGGAAACTCGCCTCACAATTTTGGTCCCAGCAAAAAGGAACTCCCTTCCTAGTCAACTTTGTCAAGGCACAGCTATGGAGGAGAAGTCCCTGATAAACCTCCTATAATAGCCCGCTAGACCCAAGAAACTCCTGATCTTCGACATAGTCCTGGGTTGCTCCTAGCTTCTCACCGCCTCAACCTTGGCAGGATCCACTTTGATTCCTTCTCCAGAAATCAAATGGCCAAGGAACATGACCTCGCTCAGCCAGAACTCACACTTGGAAAATTTAGCGTAAGCTGATGACGCTTCAAAGTATCCAAAACCACCCTCAGGTGCAACACATGAGTCTCAGCATTGGGAGAATTGACCAGCAAATCATCAACAAAAACCACAACGAACTGGTCCAGAAAATCCTATTCATCAGATCCATAAACGTAGTCGATGCATTAGTTAGGCTGAAAGGCATAACCGTGAACTCATAATGCCCGTACTACGTTTGGAAAGCAGTCTTCTGAATATCTGAGTCTCATATCCTCAATACCTTGACCTCAGATCAATCTTCGAGAACATTGATGCAAACTGCAACTGATCGAGTAGGTCATCAATGCGGGACAAGGGATACTTGTTCTTCACCATGATCTAGTTCAACATCCTATAATCTATACACAGTCGGAGCGAACCATCATTCTTGCGGACGAACAAGATAAGCGCTCCCCACGGAGACACACTCGGCCTGATAAACCCCTTGTCCAAGAACTCCCGCAACTGAGTCTTGAGCTCTCGCAACTCCGCTAGTGCCATGCGAAAAGAAGGCTTTGACACAGCACTAGAACCGAGGATCAGATTGATTGAGAACTTTACTTCCCTATGAGGTGGCATACTAGGCAAATCGTTAAGAAAAACGTCAAGATATTCACACACCATAGAGATGTTGTGAACACCCAACTCAGGAGAAGTGGAGGTAACAATACTAGTTAAATACCCCACGCAATCCCTGACCAAAGACTTATAGGCCTTCATAGCTGAAATGACAAGCTTAGCCTCACCTTGACGCTCACCTTGCACAAAGAAAGACCCATCCTCAGGAGACCCAAAATAAACTCTCCTCCAAGCACAGTCGATCAAAGCAGACTACAGCGCCAACCAATCCATGCCGTGTATCACATCGTACTCCTACATGTCCGTCACGATCAGGCTGGCATCGAACTTTCTGCCATTCAGCGTCAAGTCGACAGACCGCAGATACCTCCATGCCAAACTATGCTCCCTCAATGGCATCACCACATTGAGATGAAAGGCCATTCTAGTTGGTCTCTCTCCTAACTCCACCGCGAAAGACTCAGAGATAAAAGAGAAAGAACTCCCTAAGTCAAACAACACTTTGGCCATCCGGCTAGCCACAATAAAAGAACATGATAGCCAAACAAAACAACACCACACATCCATAAAATCAAGTAGATGTCCAGATTACAAGGAGATTACAACATATCTTAGAGGGTTATAAAACCAACTATTCATCTTTAACCTCAACCACATCTCTCGATGACCCAACGTCTGGAGCTACAATGGTGAACACCCGTCCCCTAGTCGGCTACAGTGGCATGCTTCCTGCCTTCCACCTGACCACAGTAGAAGCACTAGTTCCATCGGGAGCACTAGACCTTGTCTGATTGAGGCTAGCTTTGCTACCCCTAGCAAAACTCCATCGACCCATAGAGGAAACACCAGACCTCGCCTTCTGCTTCATCTTAGTGCTACCTAAACTACCAGCACTTGGAGGACCAAAGAAAGAGAAACGGGAGGTAAAAGAAGACTTACCCTTCCCTTTGAGACAACTCTCCAGAAATTTTTGATGCTCCGCCTCAAAGCGGTAAGCGATCCCAACCATGTCCTCCATAGTCTGGCATCGACACTCCATCACCTTCACCTATAGCCCTGGGTTCAAGCCGTCTAGAAACCTCTGCACTCGCTCCTCCTCAGACTCATAGGCAGGAGTAAAGCATTCCAATTAGGCAAACTTAGTCTCATACTCGAGCACTGACATCATGCCCTGCTCCAGACTCTGGAAATCTCGGCAAAGCTGCTCCTTCACATGAGTTGAAAAATACTTATCATAGAAGGCCGCCTTGAAATCCTTCCATTGGATGCTAACAGTGACTGAGTCTGGGAACTTCAGTCGCCTCACTAACTTCCACCACCTATCTGCCTCACCATCCAACAGGTAGGTCGTCAGCCGCACCTAATGCTCCTCCGGGCACGCCATGCTCTCCAGCAACTTCACCACCTTCTCCAACCAAGCCACGCTCTCCTCAACACTAACCTTGCCCTTCAACGACAGCGGACAAAGCTTTGTGAACAGGTTCAACCATGGGTCACCCGATGACTCACTGGCACTACTCTTACTGAATTCGTAAGAGATCCCGTGTGCCTAACTCCTCAGTTCCATAGGAACCACCTTCCATCCTCCTACATCATCACGACACTCGGTCTCCTCGACAGGAGCCTTGTCCTTGCGACCACAAGGAGACATCTTGCTAGAGAAAGGCAAAGTACCTGCACCACAGACAAAGCAACAACCAGAAAACCATAGCGAAAATCAGGTGTAGACTCTACCATGCATGCAAACCTATGGAGTCTCTAGACCAGATACCCAAAGTGTAGTGCAACCTAGTGAACCTGGAGCTCAGATACCATCTGTAACGCCCCTCATTTTCCACAATATTTTAAAACAAATTAAATTATGCGAAAATAAAAGCTAAACAGAAAAATATCTAACTACCAGGAACTTGTGTGTGCGGCTCGGAGACTCTGATCTATATGCACTACGCTAAACCAACCGCGTGTCTGCACCTGCAAACCAAAATCACAAGAAAAACGCATGAGTGACAGAAGTCACCCAGTACGCACCCCACGAAAACTGTGGAAAACAAAACTATAATCAATTTTCCATTTAAATTCTTTTCGCAAACTATTTTCTCAAAACCTCACAAAACAGGCCCACACCAGCCATAACCACAACCAGAGCTCTACTAGCCCAAAGCCACAAGCAAAGGCCCTCTGTAGACACCCCGATTTTGAGGTGACCCAGGAATGAGTGTCCCTATGTTGCTTTGGATGCGATCAGCCCCTAAACCGAGCCCCAAACCCATTAGCCAGAGCCCAAATCAGACATTTTGACCAGGGTTGGCGCACCAAACTGGCGCACCAAATTGGCGCACCAAGTTGGCGCACCAAGTTGGCGCAATAAGGTGGCGCACTAAACAGGCGCCCAGCCGTTTCCAGACCGTGGCTGTT
>JAMKQA010043280.1:0-18763 GCA_024699735.1 Posidonia australis
TGTTTTTGCATGATTTATTTCATGCTATGGTTTTCCTTGTCTTCCATAATAGATTAGGTGGCGACTCCATTTATTTTGCTTTTTCGACGTGATTTTGCCGACCGATTTCGCATTCATTTGCGGAATCTCCTCGCCGGCATGGTTACAACTTTCAATATTCATTTTATTCACATAAATCCATTGCATTCATATAACTACTTATGGCATATGTATGCGGAGACAATCCTCCTCGGTTAGTATTTAGTTGCATGTTTATGTTTTTTCCTATTTGTTATTATTTACTACACCGAGTCTAATCCATATTTTCTTTTTTCTATTCTTCTTATTTTGAAGGGAAGGATACTACGTAACACGAGGAAGCCACTGAGTAGCATCCTACTACCGACCAAGTAAATCGAGAACCCACATCATCACAACCACCATCTCCCAAGGGCGTCTTGTTAGCCGACTTCAGCGAAAGACAAGTGGTGATCACACAAAGAATCATTAACGTGAGTGGACATGACGAAGATTCTCTATCAACCCCAAAATCCAAATCCACAGATACCCCTAACTATCGGGTCGATAGGTTCAATAAATTGTCATGGCCCTTCGTCGGTGTTCCCCCTGTACAAGTTTGATGGCTTGTCCTGTCCTTTTCAGGCTAATTAGCCCTTAACTTGTCACTCGACACTGCATCGCACTATACCACATCACATGGCATCTTATCGCATCACCTTCTCTCGTACCTCATTGCATCATATTGCATTGCACTTCAATGCATATCCAGCATTCGCATTAGCATTGTGTAGAATCGCATGTATCCCCAGTGGAGCTTTGCACATACTCATACTAGCACCACGTTCAACATACATCGTATGCATCAACATGCACCTTCATGGTGTCAGTATCCGCACCCACATTGGCAACCTAGCACTACATTGCACTTGGTTTTCGCGTCTTAGCATTGTTATCACATTCATAGGCATTTCAACATTGTTTCCACATCAGCATTTGCCAAGCACTGCATTGCCTTGTCTTTCGTGTCTCCCGACACTATTTTCGCATTCGCAAGCATTTACATCGCACTTATATCAACATCTACATTTCGACAGCAAATCATGACTTTCAATGCATCTACTAGATAAGTGACTCGTCGCTAATAGCAACATTACATTACCTTCCTGCAAATTCAGGCAATGTGTCATTTCAACTCTGAGCATCGGTCTTGATTCCCTTGACCTCGCTCAAGAAGGGGCATCTATAAACACCCCAATTTTGAGACGACTTATCGGCCGATCTTTCAAAAAGACTTACTCCGGACATTGCAAACTTAACCACATTTCCCAAAACCTATCAGTATCACAGACCAACCCAAAATCATAGGCTAATACCTAAACACAAGCCCAATAGCCCAATTAATGGTTCAATTAATCAAGCACAAACCTAGATAAAAATAGCCCAATTGATGGTTCCTTGCTACTCTGTTTTTCTAGCTTGGAATTTTGGCCTGGGGTGCAACTTGCAAACACAAATAGCCTGCTCACCTTTTTGGCGCACTTACCGAGTGCAATTTGGCTTGGCAGTGCAATTGGCCTTGATTTGGGTGTTTGGTGCTTGTTTTGGTGTTTTGCATATTTAACCTTGTTAATTAGTGTTTTGGTGTTATGAATATTTTGATGTTATATAAATGTTTTGAAAATGATTTTAAGGAAAATGTGGTGAGGTTTTGAAAAGAATTTTTATGGTTTTCTAGTATGGTGGGCCAAGATAACGAAGGAACATGTTGCCTAAATCGGGAAATATGATGACATTCTCAAGTAATTGGGCATGTCACTTAGGTTGAGGTTGGAGACTAAGAAGCTACAGGCAAGTGTTCATCAAATCCTTGAGGTATAATACTCTTAGATTGTCATTCACGAGGTTGAGGCTGAAGTCCCTAGGTCAAGGTACCGTTCAAACCTAGAGGTATGACACTTAGGTTGTTCTAGGTACTGAGACTCAGGATACCGTTCGAATCTAAAGATATAACACTCTGGTTGCTCCAAGTACCTTGGTGTAGACGTTGAGAGGACAGACCCTATAGGTATTTAGCCAGTGCGAGTAGTGCATGTATTCCGTTTCTGATGACGTCCTGAGAGAAGACAACTCACCTAGGTGTAAAGTGAGCAGACTTTTCTAGTGTGTGGTTAACCTTTTAAGGGTCCTTCAAATGGAAGGAACCCATGATGGATTAGCTCCTTGCAAGGTAGCTTGTCTATAATAATACAGTGCCCCTTGGTAGCTATTTATGGCTAAAGTTGGTTGTTTGACGTCGTGCAACACAACTCAAGGTGTTTTTAGTGTACCTGTATAGTTTTCAATAGGTTTTGGCTAATGAGACCCGTGTTTTGAGATGTTGGTGGCTTTGGTGTTTTTGTGGCCTTTTAAAGAAATAAAATGGTTTTCAGAGATTGTTTTAAAAGTCCAGTTTGATTTTAATCGCAAGTTTTATTCCAGTTTTGCGTGGTTTTAATTAGACTAATGTAGATGAGTAGCAATGTTTAACTGTAATGCACATATAATCGGAGTCACATAATCATTCACAGTAGGTTCTAGTAGTTTAAATACTTTAATTAACATTTAATTATTCTATAAATTAAGTATTTAATTAGTCTAATGAATATTAAAGGTAGCAAAGTAGGTTGTTACATAAAAACTACAAAATATCGATCATCTTCAACCTCAAAACACAAGTACTGTTTCAACGAAATAAAGCTATAGTAAACAATAATTAATTCAACAAAACCCATCATCCTTGATGGTCTATGCCCATTGCACACCTTCACCGACGAGTGTTCCTTGCTTCCCTCATGCCGACGTCACCTCCATGGCTCCTCTACGTCCGATAAGCACTCGATTCTCTAATCTAAGAAGGTCCTCTTCCCTTCTCTCTTTCTTCGTAGCAAGCACCTCTTTCTTTCTTTCTCTTTCTCGCTGTGACACTCTCGACAATCTCCTCTTCCTCTCTCTCTCTCTCTCTCCTCCCTCCCTCCCTCCCTCCCTCGGTGCAACACTCCCTCACACTCTCCCTTCTCCCTTGATGCCATCGTAACAAAGGAGATCTCTATAGTCCATGATCAAATCCAAAATGCCTTCCTTCATAAACACTGCCATCACAAGCCACCCACGATTTATCTCCCGATGACTTGGCTTATCGCCATTCTATCCTACCTCTTCAAATCTTCAACATCTCCACTCATAAAGACAAAATACTATACAACCAACCACAATGATGCAACCAACATCACAGCCACGAAGCAAACCACGATATAGCTTGAGCAAATACATGCAACTTTCACCCCGAGTTGTACATAGCAAGCACCAACAATAAATAAAATCCACAAAAAAAAGAAGAAGTAGAAGGCACACTTAAAAAAACACATAGATGCAACAACACTCCAAATACACCAATAAATCAAAAACCTTATATCGATACTTACAGTACACAAGACTACCCAACACACCACAACAGTATGTCAAAAATCCTAGTCTAGTGACACGTGCCACTCTTATGCGTTGGTCATGCACGCCTAAAACACTCGTCTTAGAGTAACAATGCAACAAGATTGTAGACATTACAAAAGAATTATATTGTGCCATTAAAAAAAATAACTAGACTTTGTCCTTGGAATAGGTATCTAATACTACTTATCATTGCCAAAAAAAATAAATAATAACTAGACTAAGTGGCGCCTATGTAGAACAAATCAAATATCATAACATTTACAAAGATGTTGGGGTTCAACATCAGGGGAATAAGTTTTTTTTGTTTATGGGAAAATATGATTTAGGTGATTTCAAGAGTAGGTATTCAATTGGCCATGGCAAAGGGAAATTATTGTCATTAAAAAAATTTAAAAATAGTCGTAATTAGCAACTATGTAAAGCAACTCAAAATATTATAAATTTTCACACTTGAAGACGATTGAAGACGATGGGCTGAATATACAAAAGTCCATCACAAAAGTCAAGTGCAAACAGATGAGAAAACACGCTGCTGCTACCAAGTAGTGAACTCATGACCTCTCACAACAAAGAACCAACCAGCTGAGCTACACCAAAACAACATATATTTTTCCTGTTACTGTTGTAATCTTCATTCCCTTTTGACTACATATTTTTTCTTTTCGTTTGGTTTCCCCTCCAAGAAAAACCCTGGTCTTTAGAACCCCAGGGAGGAAACCTGCATGTAAATATGGATACCAACGGAATAATTAGCATAAAGTCATATTTATTTATGGTAGGTAAGTTTTTTTTTTGTTGTTTTTTGAAACTGATAACCTGTATTTTTTCATATATATTCCAATCCTTAAACCACATATAGTCTATTGTTTGATCAATATACAAAATTTAGCAACTGTAGTTCAGTAGCAAATGGTGCCAAACAGAGGACTTAGTTACAGGCCTCAAAAATAGAACAAGGAAAGTAAAAATTGAAACCTCCAAAAATTCGGCTAACAAGCATTTAGCCATCACAGAGGGTTACTCTCTTCAAAAGTAGGAGTGGAGGCATGCTCTTCTCCACCAAAATGTCCAATAGTCACTCCCAAGGAGTCAATGTCCATAGTAAGATTTTGTTGAAAAGAAACAATGGATTGCAGGCTCTCATTTTTCTCAAATCCTGCACCCATGCTTTCAAACCAGCAATGAGACAAACATAAAATATCATTCACTAATACACATATAGTCCTGGAAGTATTTCTGAATAGTCTGTTATTTCTTTCACACCAAATAGTCCATAGAAATAATTGCACAAAGGAGTGGCTACCAATATTAGGCAAATCGAATTTTAAAATAGGAGGGTAGCTAAACAGGTCTGCAATGGAAAGGATAGTAGGGTATAAAGGTTTATTTATAAAAGCTTGCCATAATGAATAAGTGAAATGGCAAGAGATAAAAAGATGCGTTGTAGATTCAATATTGGTTTTACAGAAAACACAGAAAATGGAGCCAATCCAACCTCTTTTAAATAAATTTTCTTTAGTCAGAATTTTATTATGAAGCACCAACCAAGAAAATAGTTTCACTTTAAGAGGGACCCAACATTTCCAAATTTCCCCAAAGTATTTAAATCTTAAACCACCATCATTTAAAGTAATATAACATGATTTTACAGTAAAGTTGCCATTTGTAGGATTCCAGAGAATGGAATCCTCCTCAGAGTTTAAGCCAGCAGTGGGAATGATCGTAGTTAGCATATCCATTTGCTGTTGCAAGGGGAGAGAGTCTAAAGAAGTTGCTTGTTCCTGAATTAAACCATTGGGATTGGAGTTGAAGATCCCAATAACCTTATGAACCGAAGCTTTTTTGAATTTTATAAACTTATAAAGGTCAAGCAAGA
Organism: Posidonia australis; assembly: GCA_024699735.1. NCBI lineage: Eukaryota > Viridiplantae > Streptophyta > Magnoliopsida > Alismatales > Posidoniaceae > Posidonia > Posidonia australis. The sequence continues at coordinate 5,363 of JAMKQA010043280.1, forward strand.
GGTCACTAAGTTTTTCCCCATTTCACTATTTATTTTCCCAAAAGATGGTGTTCTTTCCGTTATTAACATTGAATAAGGAGAAAGCATTTATGACAGCAAAGCATTTTTTGAGTTCAAGCCAAAGGGAAGATGATCTGGAGTTGGAAGTGTTAAGAATAGCTTCAAACTCCCTTGTGGATGAATATTTAGCTTTAATTATCTCTTTCTATTTCAAGTAGTCATTTTCCGTTTATGGTAGGTAAGTTGATGGTAGGCTCTAACCTTCTGGTTTGCCTCAAGCCTCACATGCCACTACAACTTGCTCACTGTTATCAAGGAAATTTTTTCCTCTTATCTTGTGCCACTACAACTCAGACATTTTTTCCCTTGATAAATGTTAAGTTGAGATCAAGGCTCTAAATGTTGATTTCATATCATATCTCGATTTAATAAAAATAAGAAATATATCGAATATTAGTGGAAATATCAATGAAAATGTGATAAATTTACAAAAATTTAGAGAAATAGTTTAAAAAAAACTTTGAATATCGATTTACAACTTTAAAATAAGTAAAGTAAGTAATAATATACATTTAGAACTACCTAGGTTTACTTTTTGAACATGTATCACAATAAAACACACTACATAAACTTCATACAAATACTACAAAGTATAAATGATACTTAAAAATATTTAATAAATGTATAAATCATATTTAAAAATATTTAGTATATGGTTAAAATTAATAGTTTTCACAATATTTAATATTGAGAGAAAATAGAGATGAGAGAATGTCCAAGTGTTAGAGATGTCGAATTTGATTAAGGACCAATGATACATGGTTATATAAGTGTATGGTTTTGTATCCTATTCTTGACACTACGTTAAGGAGAGTAAGTAACAACAAGTCAACAACAAAAAGGAAGAAGAAGCAATTGCAAACACAATCAGATCTACCTAAGTCACCCATGTTATCTGTAAATACAACATGTCGGCATGACTGGATAAGTTTCTTAAGAGAAAAAAATGAGATTTCAGTTGACATTATTGATCGAAATCTAGTAATTCTCAAAATACACTCATATGTATTTTCCTTAATTTGAGAAATCGACACATGTCGATAATATTTCAAAATAAGAAATAATCTAGATTTAAGACTACTTAGATCCACTTTTTAAACATGTATCACATTAAAACATATTACATAAACTTTATACAAATACTATGAAGTATAAATGATACTTAAAAATATTTAATAAATGTATAAATAATACTTAAAAATACTTAATATATACTTAAAATGATTAGTTTCACAATATTTAATATTGAGAGAAAATAGAGATGAGAAAATGTCCAAGTGTTAGCGATGTGGAACTTAATTGATGACTAATGGTATAAGGTTATATGAGTATACGGTTTTGTATCCTATTCTTAATACTAAGTTATGGAAAAAGACAACTACAAACAAAATCAGATCTGAGTCACCCATGTTGTCTATAAATACAACATGTCAGCGTGACTAGGTGAATTTCGTAAGAAAAGAAATTAGATTTCAGTCGGCACGGTTGACAATGTCGATTGAAATCCAATAACTTTCAAAATACACTTATATGTATTCTCTCTAATTTAGAAAATCGACACATGAAGACGATATTTCACCAACATATGTCAACATTTAAAACTTTGATTGGAGCACATCACACTGAATATTAAAAATCAAGCTTGTTCGTCATGAGACATGTATTGAAATATAAATAACTAATTAACAATTAATACAAGATTTGATCTATATATATAATCATAAATTTAATTCTCAATTTTTCTAACATAGGACTATTCGAACATGTCCTCTCATTTGTAACCTTTTCTAAGATCTATAAGCCTATCTTTTGGAAATGAATATATGCAGTTGAATCACTTTTAACCGGATAGCATGTTAAAATATGAATATATAACTCAAAATCGATTAATATGAGTAATCTTTTTGTTCTTGAGAGTTGTGCAACTACTGCCTCTTCCCAGAGCTACCCATTGGGCAGAAGTTTTCCATCCTCCTTTTGTTCTTAATTTCATTGTTCATCTAGTGCCTGGTTTTCTACATGAACCTCTGTTGAAGAAGCACTTGAGTAGCTTTCACTCACCTTCCAGCCTCCCTGAGGGAGAAGAGAGAGAGAGAGAGCCAAAATGCGGAAACAACTGTTGTTCCCTCTAAGAAACCTCCTCCGGAATAAACCCTCCACCACCATATGCCACCACTGCCCATCTCCCCCTCCTCCTCCTCACTACAGCTCCACCACCACCACCCACAACCTCTTCTCCCCCGCCTCCCACTTCCGCTCATGGAAGCTGCAAGGCCCGCTTTCTTCTGGTGGTGGTACTCTTGGCTTGCTGGCTGTATCCACGGCCTTGAGACGGATGATCGCCACGACCCATCTCGCTGTTTCCCTCAGAAACCTCTCCCATAGGGGAGTCCGGATGCTGCACTTCTCCCTGCAGAGAAGAGGCCGGTTGGGTGGAACGTATCTCCGGCAGACTTATGGGTGGTAACTTTTCGTGTTTCTGCTTCTTCTTTTTTTTAAATTATATGGGTGGTAATGTTTCGTGGTCTCTATTTTGGGGAAAGTTGTTCTTATTGATTCTATGGTTTATATGTGGAGTTTGGTTCTGTGACATACAGTAGAAGTGAACAAGCTTAATGAAAAGATGTTCTCGTTGAAACTCAATGGGTAAAGAAAATATAAGAATAGTATCCATGGCACATCCAACTAAGCTTTTTTTTTTTTTCTTTCTTTTGTTGTTCTAAGGGAACTGTTTGAATCTAATAACATGGGCTTTACTGCTTATCACTCAAGTCTTTTCTTCTTTTTAAGCTAAATCTTGTTTGTACCCCAAGTGGAACTGTTGGAATACCACCCAATGGATATGATAAATATGTGCGGGGCTTGGTAAAAGAAACCTTAGATTATGGTTTCATGGTTTTGAATGGTTATCTGGCATATAACATCAAGAAAACAGGTGCAAATGATAATCAAATGAGTTGCCAAAAGAGCTTGGTGGGTTATGAAATATCTGTTAAGTAGGCAGTGTTGTTTCCTTGTTCTTATTATTTTCCGTATTGGACGGTTTGAAGGTGTTCTGGGTAAAATTATGGACTTTCCAACTAATAAAGGGCTGAAGAAAAGAAATGGGGTTTTGCAAACTGCTGCATGGAATACATTGCTGGTGGTAATTGGGAGGAATCATGTCTTTTCATAAGCCATGTTCCATCATCGACTACCCTTTCCATTGAGTGCCATTTCATTGAATGCCTTGCAGACAGTCATTCCAGGATGTTTTGTCTCTTAAGATCTGACTCCACAGGAACTGATGTTTAGTATAGGTTTGTAAGCAGCATGACTTTACTATAGTGAAAATCAGCACTCAGCATTATGCCATCATCTATTTAAAAATGAATAATTAACATGGTTTAGCTAATTCCTTTGTTAACTTAATGAGTCTATTTTAGAATTCAGGGTTCACATTAGGGAAATTAGATTACTTATACAAGTTTACAAATAATTATTATTTTAGTAAAGAACAGTGGAAATTCTAGAGAATTGCAAGAATGGGGATTACAGGTTTGAGAAATTTCCAAAAGAATCTAGCCGATACATTCTTTTGCCCTCACCTGTAATTTATTTGTGTAGATGTTTGATGTGCATGTGTCAAATCCACAATAACCGAAGCACAAACACTCAATTGTTGTTTGCTCAAAGTGCCAGTTCGTGATAGTGTGAAATCCCCAAAATGTTATTCTCATATTGAATAATGTACTATTTGTTTGTAGGAGATCGTTCATGTCAACACCAGATGGAGTACTTTATGGGTTGATTGGAGCTAATGTTGCTGTTTTCTTTCTGTGGAGGATTGCAGATCCTACATTTATGACAAAACATTTTACGGTCTATATTTCACCAATTCACTACTTCATATCAGCATCATGCATATAGAAACATTACAGAGCATTCTCCTGGAAAAGAATTCATGTATCATGTTTGACTTTCTTTTTTTGTATTATAGCTGATTGTCTGATTCCCTTTTTTTCCATTAATGACCAGATTTCAGTGTCTAACATCATGAATTGGCGAGTGCACACATTGCTCACGAGTGCATTCAGTCACATGGGTAGCGATCACATATTCACAAATATGATCGGTCTTTATGTTTTTGGAAATAGTGTAAGACTTGTTTCTTTATTTATAGCTGTTCAGTTTTCCATGTTTGTATCAACAAATGATATCCTGCATCTTTTTAATTAATAGGTTCTGTTTGGCAACGATTATTGGGACAAACTTTTGAAAAAAAAACACTATTCCTAAGAAGCTGAATCAAACACTTTTTTACGCTAAATTATTTTAATACGCTTGTTTCTTACTTATGCATAAAAACTTACAAAAATGCTGATTTCGAATAAACTGTAGTGACTAGCTTTTTCAAAAACTCTGCTTATGGGAATAATCTTTTTTCTTGTAAGCATTACTAAACACTACCTAAGTGTTGAGATCGATTAGCGTGCTAAACCAAAACCTCTCAAGACAGATTAATATGAGACCTTGTGATCATTGGCTAGCCTATTTGTTAATGCATGTGAAACCACTCGTTGACTTGTTTTTCTTTGTGCTGAGATGTGCCTGATCAAGAAGGTTGAATACTGTATTGGGGTCATTGCATGTTGTTACTGGCCCTGTGTTTCAGATACTAAAGATATCAGCCAATTGTTGCCTAATTTGCCTGAGACAACAAGGCTTTTATGTTTCATTTTACTCATGCCACGAGTTGTTTCCTAAGCTAATTTTGGATGACTATTAACCTGTCTCCAGATCCTGAATGCCTTCTAATCCTTTATATGAAATTGTTTCTTTGGCCTCTTATTAATTCTTTTTGTGATATAATTTTGTTACGTGAATAAAGCTCTTTGCTTCTCCAATGAATGTAGCAAGTTCAAGTACTACACAAGGTCACTGCCTTAAATGACAGATTCAACCTCCTTTTTTATTTTTAATGATTCTTCTAGATGTTATGGGTATCAAGTATCAACTTTTCTTTTATCAAGTATCAACTTACCTTATGTGACTTTTCTGTTTACTTGATGGCAATATATGAAACACTTTTCCATTTTACAATGTCCGAATGGCTGGTTGGAGAAACTAAAAACCAGCATAATGGTATTTGGGACTCCAAACTATTGGCCCCTTGGTTCCCTCCAAAAAGAGGAAATTGTGAAAGGGTAGCTTGAAAATTCTCTTTTTACTTCACAATTTCTTGTGATTTGTTTGTGTGATGATAAAACCATTAGAAATACTCTTGCTTACGGTATAAAATCTTGATACATTTCGTCATTTGCATCAATCAGATCGGACAGATCTTTGGACCGCAGTTTCTGCTGAAGATGTACATTGCGGGAGCACTCACTGGGTCAATATTCTACTTGGTCCATGAGGTCTTATCTGTTCCATCATTTAAGGTAACTGACATCAACAATTGATCAGATTAACTGTGCAGTGCTCTTCTCTTTTAATCTTGTTTGGCTCTTTGACTTAGATAGCTTTCTGAAGTTTTGTTCATATTAGATCATATGATGGTATCCCTTACCATTTATTTTAGAAATTTGAATATTTCATTTAATATCCGCAAGTGTGAGTGTAACCAAAAAATTTTATTTTTTATATACAGGGGATCGGAAAAAGGTATTACTCAAGTACTCCCGGACTGGTAACAACTTCAAACCCATTAGAGTTATATGTTTTCTACATGGGAATACCAATTTCATATGTATTTCATGATTCTTATATGAATGCTGATTCTTATGGAGTTATGGTGATTTCATGCAGGGTGCAAGTGGAGCAGTGAATGCAATCATGCTTTTTTATATTTTTGTCTTCCCGACAAACACCATATATCTCCAGTTCTTTGTACCTGTTCCTGCTGCATTAGTGGTAAGTGTAACTTCTACTTAATATCAATAATCATAATTAAGTTTGAAGGGAATTAATTGCCTGACTTTATTCTCCACTTTAGGGGGCAATATTAATAGGAAGCGACTTGTGGAGAGTTAAGCAGGTATCTTATAAATTTGGGAGGTAACATTGTTTCTCTATCGAAATATAAAGGATATATTTTTATTAATTTTTCGTTTCTTAATTCAGGGAGACAAAGAAGTCTCAGGGTCTGCTCACTTGGGTGGTGCTCTGGTTGCTGCCCTGGTGTGGGCGAGAATGATCAAGCACTGGATTTGAACTAGCAACCCATCTTTATGCACTTGCATCAGGATAGGAGATGGTTGTATTTTAACATGACCATTAGGGATTTTACGATAGATTTTACTACAGAACAGTTATTAGCATTTCAAGGTACAATGATAGGCACATAACACTAAAGAATCATTTTGAAGGCTTCGATCTGCAGAAGACGAATAGTTGAAAAGCTTAATATTTTGTTATATAACAGTTAGGACAAGCAAAAGTCTGACCTAGTTTTTGCATGTCTTAGTTGTTTGGAATTCATTTTTCAAAAAAAGTAGTCACACAGGTTTAGAGAGAAGCACACAACTATCATGTCAAGAATAGCATAACCGATATACATGATTTGACACAATTGATGTTTAATTGTTTATGTAGCATGCAAGAGATAGATTTGCTCATAACATTAACTAATTAGCATCGAGTTACATGAGAGTTCATCATCTTCTTTATTGCTAAAACAAGTCACTTCTCGAGGTAACATAATTGGAAAGACTAGAATTGGAGCACCTACGCTTTTGCTTGTTCATTCAAGTTGTGTAGTTTTATTGGCATATGATTGAATGGCATGTGTTTTGGGTATGGGTAATCAATGTGGATTATTAGCATGGTTCTCTAGCTTGGGTAATTAACGTAGATTATCAACACGATAATTTGGCAAGGTTTGATGTTCTACAGTGTAGTAAGTTGTTAGATTCGGGTTTGGGGATTGATAATTGTACTTGATTGTGTTGTTGGTTGGATGTAATTAGAGGACGATTTGGATTTAGATCTTTGTAAAGATTTGTAATTGATTATTTTGATATCATTGGATTACTTTATGATGATTAGTGTGGTATCGTGGGAAGTGTCCCATTTTGATTATTCCTTATACGAGTGGTTTGATTATGCATAGATTATTTAGGTGATTTGGATTTTTGTATACGAACTCATCCTTGCACGTAACTTGCTTTGGAGATTTGTAGTGTTTGTGCAAGTGGAAGTGCACAGTGTGACTTGTGTTTGTGTTGGGGACATGCATGTGACACTCAATGCTCATGGTTGCGAGGTTGTGCTCAAGCCTTGGGGCTATTTAAGAAGTAGAGGCTGTTCGTTAGTCCTCATCCTTCCCTTCTTCTGCTTGTGTTGAGAGGGAGTGCCTTAGGAGAAGAGTTCTTTGAGTTTTTTTTTTTTTTGAGAGAGAGAGATATTGGGAGAGTGGAGTGTTCTTGCGTGCGTGATTGTGCTCGTGACTCGTGAGGAAGGAGGTGAGTTCTAAATGATGTCTGAGGAAGATAGATTTAAGATCTTCATTTTGATATTTTATGCGTAATTTCTAGTTGTGTGGCAAATTATGGAATGGTTCCAAGTTTGCGGTGTTTTACTATCACTCTGGTTTTGCTCCTGAGGCGTGGTGTGGTTGCGTGGTTTTGGTCTTAGAGTGAAACTATGGCTTGATAGTGAAACATATGAGTTTAAAGTATTTTTGAAATGTTTTGAGGAAAATGAAGAAAATGTTTTTAAAAGGTTTTATCGCTGATTACTTCTATGGACTAAGAAATCAAAGAATCATGTTATCGATAGTAGGGGATATGACAATATTCCTAGGTGGTTGAGTACGATATCTAGGTTGAGATTTGAAAATCAAGAGACTTCAGGTGAGTGTCATCAGATTTTGGAGGTATGATATTTTTGAATTGTCATTTATAAGACCAAGATCGAGGTTAAGGTTCGAGGTATTAGTTGGACTTAAAGGTATGATACTCTAGTTGCTTTGGATAATAAGATGTATACGTTAAGAGGGTGGATTGTGCATAGTTTGGCCAATATGGGTAGATGTACATGTCTCATTTTTGGTGACGTCCTGAGAGAGGATAATTTTCCCATGTGGTTAGTATTGTTGAGGATTCTTCAGAGAAATTGAACCCAAGATGGATAGGTATCTCATAAGGTGATTTGTCTGTAGCAGTACAGTGTGCTAAGATGACTGCTTGTCACTAGAGTCGGTCACCTGTCATCAGACAATACAATTGGATTTTCACCTGTGTGGCAACGTGTTTTGTGATTGCTTCTTGATGCACGTTATAGAGATTGATTGCATCGTATTTTTAAGATTTTGCCAATGTGGCTTTGAGACTTAGAAAGGTGTTTAGAGATTTTTGATGTACTCCCGAGATTGTTATGAACTTACAGTGGTATTCTGTGATTTACTGCCTTTATGTTGTGACTTTGATGTACCATAAGGTTTTATGAGATTTGTTTGCAGTTAGTTGTACTGAAGGACTGAATTTATGTAGTTGGCTTTATCGAGTTTGTTCTTCGGTTTTATTGTAAAGTGTGTTGAGTGATCTCTTTGGCGGTCATTCACGTGTGTTTTTATTTGTTTTTAGTTTACAAATACATATGTGTAGTAGTTTCTCTGTTTAGTGTCTATAGTAGGGTTACATAATCGCACGGTACAAGTTCTTGAATAGGTTATCCAACTTATAGCCTATTATTCATATTATATTGAGAAATGTTATTTGAATAGAATTGTTTTAAGTTGTTACCTGAGTCAGTAGCAATTGAGGTCGTTACAAGAACTTTTGTAAATCATGTATACATCTTACTTCTTGGTTACCATAACAGGTCTAGGTTTTAACATCAATTGCTCAAGGCTTCAGCCATATCCGTCCCACTTTATTAAACAGGTGAGCATGTAACTTTTGTTTCTTTATTATGAAACATAATTTCGGACTACCAAATGTAATGGCCAACGAACGTGTCTTATTAAAAGAAAAGAGCAATGAAGTTTTAGGAAGAGGTGGTCTTTATTATATATAAGAAATCATGCACTTGTTCTTACCAATTAGTTTTGTTGTAGCATTTAACATTGCATCAAAGCCACTAAGCCAAGCATTCCATCCAAGATTAGCCTTCTCTTCATCACATTTACGGACGTTGTCTGTGTCCTAGCTAATCTATGCATCATCATTGTGGCATAGATTCTATACCAGACCATGTTGATGAATCCAGGTTTACCATTAATAGTCTTTTATCAAAGTTGATTGCTAAAAAGATTAGTTTTTGCACAACCACACACCTAAAATGGAGACATCTTTGTGTTGGGCGAAAACTAAAATCTCTGGCTTTAGGTTGAATATCATATTTGTATGAGTGTCATTTGTTATATGGTGGAAATGATACACTATAAGATGCCTTGAAGACTTGCAGTTGCAGAGGATACTAGAATTGATAAAAACTACCTACACGAGTATGATTTGAAGGTTGAGAGTTGAGGGATAAGGTCTATGTGATATTAGGGTGAGAATATAAGTAAAAGAACCACTACTGATGAGGAGTGATTACATATTTATAAAGTTATTAGATAAGTGAATGTTTAATAATCTATTTACCTACACAAGTATAATAAGTAACACTTCCCTTTAAACTAGAACATATATACAAATCATGACCAATTTATTACAAAGTGACTTAAAAAATCCAACGTTTAGTTCTTTAATGAAAATATCTGCAAGTTGATCTGAAGAATGACTATTAAGTATAGAAATGACTTCCTTTGTCACCATATTATGAACACTGTGACAATCAAACTTTAAACTTTATGTGTTTGGTGCATTCGTAGAAGGTTTGATTGTTGACAATGAAAATGACGACTTGATTATCACAATGCATAGGCATAGAAACTCCACCAAAAAACCAAGCTTAGACAATAGAGAATGGAGTCACATCAACTCACAAGTTATTTGTGTCATAAATCGGTTTTCAACTTTAGCACTCGATGTGGTGAATACATTATGTTTTTTACTACGTTATGTGACAAGATTACCCTTAACATACGTATAGTACACATAAGTTGACTTTAGGTCTCCTCTATCTGCTACATAGTTTGAATGTGAGTATGCTTCAATGTGTAGATGATCATATTTTCTATAAACCAATCCTTTACCAAGAACCTTCTTAGCATATGTCAGTATTCTCAAAGTCTCCTACTAGTGTACTATTCTCTGTTCATGCATAAATTGACTAAGTACCCCTACTGTATATGCAATATGAGGACGTGTAAAAATGAGGTAGATTAATTTACCAATCAGACGCTTGTATCTACCTACATCGTTAAAGAGTGATAATGTACTATCCCAAAAATCTAAGTTCTGATCAACAGGAGTATTCTCTAGTTTGCATCTCATGAGACCAATCTCTTAAAGAAGATCTAATGCATACTTCCTTTGAGACAACGTCATCCTAGAAATACTTAGATTTTCTCATGTCCTTAGTAACAAAATGTGCCTTCAAGTATTATTTAGTCTCTTGAATCCTTGCAGTGTCACTTCCTATTAAAAAGATATCATTTACATACACTATCGAAGTAACAAAGTCACTGTCAATCCATCTATAGAAGACAGAGTGATCGACGACACAACACTGAAACCCACTAGCTGTGACTATGCTATTGAACTTCTCAAACCATGCACGTAAACTTTGTTTGAGACCATAAATAACTTTCTTGAGTAAACACATACTATCATCTCCCTGAGCAACGTACCTTGGAGGCTGCTCCATAAATACTTAGTCAAGTCACCATGTAAGAAAGTATTTTTTACATCTAGTTGACTAAGCTCCCAGAACTGGTTTACAATAATAGAAAGAAGAACTCGTATAGAGTTAAGCCGAGCGATAAGCGAAAAAGTCTCTACGCAATCCATACCATACTATTGTGTGAATTCACATGCAACTAATCATACCTTGTACCTTTTCACAACACCATCTGGCTTATATTTGACAGTGAATACCCACTTATAAGTGACTATGTTGATTCTTTTAGGGTGAGTAACCAAATCTCAAGTACCACATGATACTGTTGTTTTCATTTTATCATCCATAGTTACCTTCCAATGAGGGATAAGAAGAGCTTCTTGATAGTTCTTGGGAATGGACTCCAAAGAAATAGACAAGGCAAAGATAAGAAAAGATGCAGGAAAGTTATCATAAGAAACAAAATGTGATATAGGATGGGCTATGGGAGAACATATACCTTTCTGTAGAGCAATAGGAATATTTATGTCAATAGGTGACAAATCTACAGACGTAGAGGATGGCTCAGTCGAAGGCGACAGAGGAAGCTATTGGCAACGACAATATACCTATAAGAGACGAGTTTCCTCCTGTTCCACAGTAACTTAGTCTTTAGCAGCAAATTTACATGGCTCAATAGGAGAAGGTAAAGGAATACCATCAAAACTAAAAACACTATCATCAAAGTAACGCTGAGACTCTAAAAAAGTGACATCTACACACACAATATACTTACAAGTGAACGGATCAAAACAACAATACCCTCGTGTGCAAGGGTATCCAACAAAGACACTGTAACGACCCTAAGCCATTACCACCAAAATCAATAGCCTATTTAAAATTGAACTTAATTTAACAGAATAATTAAAGGCCATCTAAACGTATCTATACTACTAGGAACTTGTAGTATGCAGATAGTGACCCTAACTATGTGTACTAGTGCTAATTGACTATCGTCTGCACCTGCAACTGAGAAAAATACAAGAAAATACGCATGAGTGACTAAAAAGTCACTTAATGCACATTCCACAAAACCACAAGGAAAATAGACTAAAACCAGTGGTATAAAGTCACCAGACTCTAAAACCATTTCCAAAATCATTTTATCTTTTATTTTGAAATCACCAAAAACATTGAAAACCATTCATATAGCAAAATCGAGCCTCATTGCCATTGCCAAAAACCTGTAGAAATCTTCATAGGAAAACGAAAACCACACAGTTAGTTGAGCTGCTCGGCGCTTGGCCACACGTAGACTACCAAGGTCCAACTCAGCATCTGCTCTACCATGGACAATCAACCTATAGAGAAGTTTGCCCGTCCCGACGTCTTACCTCCTGTAGGACTCTCAAAAGGCTAACTACATCCACGAAAAACTTGCTCACCCTAGTCCTAGGCAAGTTGTCCTCTCTCTCAGAATAAACCACAGGATATGTCCTCTTGGTATCCTAACACAGTGCTTGAATCCTACTCTTGGGCTCTGTCAGCACCTACCAACAATTCAGTACCCATATCAACCAAGGTATCATGTCTAGCTACTCAGGAGTCTCATACCTCCCAAGTACGCTGCCATGACACCACCTAGTACGATACATTAAGCCTCAGTACTCAGAGCAATTGGAGTCTCATACCTCCAGGTTTAAACGGTACCTTGACCCGCAAACCTTAGCCTTGATGTTGTGAACGACGAACTAAGGGTTACATACCTCCATAGGAAGTCGAACACGTGCCTACAACCTCTTGGTCTTGAACCTCAACCTAGGTGATGTACCCGACTCTTTGAGGACGTCGTCATACCCTCGAGTCTAGACAACGCGATTCTTTGGTCTCATGGTCCATCACACAAGAAAATTACGAACAACACTTTTCCAAAACTACCACATTTCCCTTGAAATCATTTTCAAAACATGCATTTAATACTGGGATACTAGAAACACCATTTAACAGGATTATATATACAGAGTATCCAAAACATCACTCAACATACCAAAACAAGCTGCTACACTACCTGGTCGAATTGCACTTGGAAAGTGCACTGGCAACTTATGCCTAGAAGTTGCACCCCAACCTTTACTTTCAATTGCAGAGCACACAGATCTCTACACCCATTTGAACCAAAAATCCATTCATCTCATATACTTAATCAAACTTATTAGCAAATTATATACCAAACTAAAGAAAATCATGCAAGCTTTCATTTGACATCAAAAACACAAGATTTTATACATTATAAGTCAAAAAATCTTCTAAGAAAACCTCATATGAACAATACCAACCATAATCTAATTTCCAAGATTAAAAATCATATAATCAACCAAAAATGATGAAACAAGATCCATCATGCTCAAAATCACACAAGGAACGTAATCATATCAAAATTACATGAGACAGAGCAAGGGTATGGAATGTGCACCTTAAAGATAATGTACATTAACTATCTTCTCCAGCGTCGACGACCACCTCAGGCAATTCCAGCCGACTCCACATGCTCCAGAGTCCTTCACGGACACACGAACGTCATCCCAACCTCAATTTCCTTGAACAAGTACCTCTCTCTTTCACTCCTTCACTCTCTGTCTCTCTCTCTCT
>JAMKQA010043281.1:0-23302 GCA_024699735.1 Posidonia australis
ATTATACTTGTTAAATAATATCCTTTGTATGCAATTTTCATTAATCTCTGAAAAGTAGTCAAAGTAATTAAAAAGTGTTAATTCTCTATTCACCCTCCCTCTAGAGGAGCTATTTCGATCCTACAGAATCTTCCCTGTGCTAGCAGCAATAGCCAAGCAGACTATGGCTACTGGCAGAACTAGTAACAATAACAATGGCAACAATGGATCTAACACTGGGTTCAGCCGGAAGAAGAAGTCTACTAGGAACGCTGTGGCATACACAGGAGCTCCTGCTATGCTAGCCAATATGGTGAGCCCGCCAGCTCAGAATCAGGTCATTTATTCTCCTACATCTAAAGCACCACGCACTTCACAAATCACTACCACCGCCGAGCCGGTCTACCAGCCAGCACCAGCAAGGCAAGGGCGTTACCTGGGACCCAGGTGGTCACCACGACCTAAGAGAGACAACACTCCTCTAGTTGAGCCTCTGAGCGTCATATTTCCTAAGGTAGCGTCATTACTGAAGCTTCCAAAAATCCGCCCACCGCCAAACCCGATTCCACCATGGTTTAAGGCGGATTTATTTTGCAGTTACCATAGAGTCGCCGGCACTCTACGGATAATTGCTATATACTTCGGAATGCTATTCAGAACTTGATTGACCGCAAAGCTATCACCATTAACACACAGGAGGCAGAGCCTAGGCCCCTGCATGGACACCTCATTCATCTACATCCACATCTAGCAGCATAGTTAGCTAGCCTTTGCCTGAGCATGCACCAGGAACCTTGGGAGTGCATTTCCTTTCTTCGGATGAGGTCGAGCCTTTTGATCCTTCTCGCCTCATCCATGATGTTTCAGAATCCTTCTCTTATCAATTGAGTCGATCCTTCATTGAAACTGTCAACTCTGCTATCAACATGATCTAGTTAACTGCCCGACCAAGGTGCGTGGCTACCAGACCTGCCATGCAATCCACCCCACCAACAATTAGCCTGTTAGCCAGACTGAGGCATAACTTGACCCACCAAGCACTAAACCCTTCTTTGCTAGTTTTAACCCCAATAGAATTAAGGGCCCATGCTCTTGTGGTCATCAACCTAACACAGGACACCCACCGCATGCCCTACAGCTATACCACAGAAATGTGTGTTGAGGTAACACAGTCAGGAAGGGTATACAAGACCCCGATCCCAGCAAACAAAACCAGTCAGCCTGTAACTTCATCCACCCAAGAAAAAACCCATATTCCCAGTCCAATCCCTTAGGAGACAGTCATAAGAGCCAACTCCACTGCCAAAGCTGACCCACCGATAGTCGATATTAATGGGCAGTTGAAAAAGATCAAGGTAGACATATCCATCTTGGATTTAATACATACTTCAGCCAAGCATAGGGAGGCATTTCTTCGGGTCTTCCAGGGCGCCCATGTTTCCTCAACCATACAACCCTCGGCCTTGGAGAACATGGTTGGGATGATAGCCGCGCTCGAGGTCATTTCTTTCTCTAGTTTAGAGCTTCCTCAGGCAAGGACTAATCACAACCAGTCCCTTTTCATCGCGGTGCAATATCAAAATTTCCGCATTCCTCTCACTTTGGTCGATAATGGCGCCGGTTTGAACGTCTACCCCTTGCGAACTGCAAGTCAGGTTGGCTTCAGATCGGAGGACATCACTCCAGCAGTGAAGGGAATGATGGCATTCGATAACACGCACCATGATGCTTTAGGGATCCTGATCATTCCCTTAGTCATTGGGCCTGCTTGTTTCAAAGTTGAATTCTATGTCGTTGACCTTGAACCGTCTTTCAATCTTCTTCTTGGGCGCCCTTGGCTCCACAAGCATCAGGTTATCCCCTCAACCATCCACCGCATGATTAAATTCCGTTGGAACAATGACATTGTCATTGTGATGGCGGAAAACGTCGAAAAGGAGAAGGTTGAGGTAGTCTCTTCAGTCTCGCTCCATACTGTCTGTTTTGACTCCAGACCCTCTGATGTGCTCTACCATGTCGACCGTTTTGAACTGGTCAACTTTATTTCGATTCTCGAGCGCACCAGTCATTTGGCCACTTTTTGGCAACCCCTTTTTGATGGTCGAGAATCTATGTCAGAGATGGGGTACGAGAAAGGAGAACCTCTCGAGCGGAATGGCCAAGGGATCGCAGAACTGATCGCCGCGGAGAGAAGAAGCGAATTTGAAGGACTTGGATACGAGCGCAAGCCACAAGACAGATGCGCAAAGCGTCGTAAGTTTCAAAAGCTTGTCATTCCACGAGATTTAAACAATTTTGTCAATGCGGGTGTGACCATGTCGATGGAACCCATGCGCGGCTCTCCTCTACTCAGTGTGCGGAAACACATGAGGAGATCCAATACGGTCACGGCAAAAATGGTGAATCTGGAAGAAGAGATAAGACCCAGAAACACCAAGGGAAGACAAAAGGATAAGGAAAGGAGTCGCCACCTAGTCTTTTAATGGAAAGATGAGGAAAACCAAGAAAGACAAGAAAATCGAGAAGCAAATAAGATGCAGAATGTATGTGTGTGCTCCGTGCCTAATGGACAATGCACAAATGAATGCGGGCCAGAGAAAGGATAAAGATTTTGGTTACGCATGGGGAAGGGGTTAGGCACCCTCATGCGCCTGAGAAAACTCGGTCTTTCTAGGTTTCCAACTATCAGTGGTCTATGGATGTATGCTTGCTTATTCTATATGCTCATGCATGAAGATGACTGAAAACATGCCAAATCAAAGTAAAGAAATGAAATAAAGGGGAAAAAGTTAATCCAAGGGTCAAATGTAGGCATTGAGAATGCCGCTTTACTGTACACCCTTGGGCGATGAGGAAAATCGTGAAAATCGAGAAATTCTCGAAAAGCATCTCGCAAAATAGCGAAAATTGGGATAAATCTGAGAAAATCAAAAAGGGAAAAATAATCCTCATTTCGGGACCATGTCGGCTTTGACAAACCTTTTAATGTACGCCCTCGGGCGATGGAAAACCAAAACAAATCTAAAGGCGAAAATTGGGAGAAATCTGGGAAATGATGAGAAAACCAAGCTCAGAACTAGCTGGAAAAGCGTGTGCAAAGCAAGGAAGGAAAGGTAAGAAAACTTGTGTGGAAAGATGTGAAAAAATGTGCAAAATGCATATGTGAGTGCAGATATGAAAATTCCAGGGGTTTTGTGCAAAAAGCCCAAATTTCGATTAAAAATGAAATTTCGAAGCGAAAATCATCAAAAATACATAGGAAAACACATTCTATGCAATTATGAAGAAATCTGGGGTCAAATTTGGAAATATGTGCAATCCTAGTCAAAATGAAGTTTCCTAGGGGTTAAAATGCAATTCTATCACTAAAACATGCAATTTAGTGGAAATTCAGGGTAAAAATGCAAGAAAAATGATTCAGAAAGTTTTAGGGGCAAAACAATCATTTTACCCCTAAAAATAGGCATACAGAGTAAAATCAGTGAAGTACAAGGGCTAAACTGCAAATTGCCCAGTAGAATAAAGCTTCCAGAAGAATTTCAGTAAAGACAGAGGGTTAAAATGCAATTTACCTTGAGAAAACATGCTTCAGAAAAGTTTACAAAAACCGATGGGGCTGAAGTGCAATTTAACCAGTAAAAATAGACATTCTAGATGATTCAGAAGAACATAGGGACTTAAATGCAAATTAACCAGAAAAATGAACTTTCAGAAAGATTTCAAGAAAGCTCAGGGTCTCTTATGCAAAATTCCTGAATAAAATGCATTAAAAGAAAACTTGAGGGCTTTTATTGAAGTTTTAAACTTAGAAAACATTATTTTTAATGTTTAGGGTGAAAAATGTAATATTTTCAGTTAAAACTTTATTCGAAAGATTTCAGAAAAATGACTGGATGACCTAATTGTAATAAAAGGACATAAAAGAAATGAAAAAGGACCTAGTTGAAAGAAAAATTTAAATGTTTGTAGTTTATTCAGAATATTGTTTTTTAATGTTTTATTTTTGTTTTAAAAGACTACGACAGTGCCAGCGACGGAGCTTCGCCGCCGGTGACCATCAGAAGGACCAAACCAAGACCTCTCGTGGTCTGATCTTAGATCAGATTGCACAGGAGGCAAGAAGGAAGAGAGGGAAGAAGATCCAACGGCGTGGATTGAGATTCAGGTGGTGGGAATGGCGCCCCCACCCCCTCCGCCGTTGCGGAACTCCAGCGCCCGCGTCGAGGGAGACGGCTTCTCCGGAGGCTGAGATGTCGCATTGCAGGAGCTGCGGGGACATTGTGGAGCATCTGGGAGTCTCCTCATCCCTTTTGGAGCGGTGTGGAGAAGTAGGGAGTGGAGACGTGCTCCGACAGGCATCGACGACATCCTCTCCGGTGGGCGACGTCGTTGCAGAGATCAGGGGCCCGAGGAGCGGCTCAAGGCAGTCTAGTGTGCTCGTGGAAAGCTTTAGAGTGTTTCTGGAGGCACGGAGCAACGCGGGAAGGCCGGAGATGCACATTCCACCTCTGAGGTGGTTGTCTTCTCTGGCGACGGCGATTCTGGCGTTATCCTCCGGCGATCGGCGTGGAGGCTGCTGGAAGTGATGGAGCGGCGATCTTTGGAGCAGAGAAGCTCAAGGATGACCAGAGGAGGAGGAGAGGAAGCTTGGGGGCCAGGGCCGTGTCCTGGATCGTTTCCCCCACCTATATCGCCGGAAAATGGCGACGGCGAGCTCTTGGGAGCATTTCAGACCTCTGAATTGCTCGGAAACAATCTTGGAAGAGAGAGGAGACTCTAGGAAGCTATATTCGAAACTAAAAGACGTCTGAGGAGAGCGTACCTGGCCCGACGACGTGAGGCTCCTTCATAGTTTGCCGAAGTGTCTGAATTCTCCTCCTCTCCTTCTCGCGAATCTCCCTTTCTCTTTGGAATTCACTAGCACTCTCAGTTCTCTCTCTTTCTCTCCAATCTCTGCATCTACCCCTCCTTATATAGGTGAGGAAAATGGCGACCCACTTCTAACAGACTTCCAACTCCCTAACAGAAGCACCTAACAACCCTCTAACCTCCCCAACCAGACTTGTAACAGCCTAACCAACTAACAAACATTGTCCCCCTTGCGCTCCATCCTGTCCCCTGCTCGCCGACAGAGATGAACGGCGATCCAAGCCTCACCAGCAGCTGATCTAGTGGCTCTCGCTGCTTTGGTGGCTTGCTTGATCGGTGGGCTCGGGCTGGGTTGGAATGGCTCAATAAGGAGGTGGGTTCAGTGGCTGAATTGTGAGAGAAATGGGGAGAAGGAGTGGATTTAGTGGCTGAATTGTGAGAGAAATGGGGAGAAGGAGTGGATTCAGTGGCTAAGTTAGAAAAATAAAAGGGTGAGATGAGAGGGATGAGTGTTGGATTGTTAGAAAACAATGAGTGAAGGGAACAAATGGAAATGGAGAAGAAGAAATGGGGTGTTGGGTTGGATGAAAAAAGAGAGGGAAAAAATGGGTTGAATTGTTTATGGTGGGCCTTCATAGGCTTTGGGGCCAAAGTGGGCTATGTGGGCCTAATGGGCCTCAATTGGGCCTATGTGGGCTTAATGGGTTGTGATGGGCCTAAATAGGTCTTGTGGGTGTCCATGGGCTCAAATAGGGTTTAATGGGCCTATGTGGGCCTTCATGGGCCTAAATGAGCTTCCATGAACTAAATGAGCCTTATTAGGGTTAGAGCTCTGCCACCACATCTCTATCCTGCAAAATTGGGAAATTGGGGTGTCTACAGCGGGATTGTTGGATCCCAATCGGAGTTTCATGTTTGCAAGGCTTGAGCCAAATGAGCCGATCAGTGAGTCAGAATGGGTATGCATAGAGGACTACTACTCGGAGGAGGAAATTAGGGATTTCGGAATGGGTTCAACGTCATCCATATCCTCGACGATAGCCATGCTAGCACTGCCACCTCCAGAGTCGACAGAGGATTTGAACACCCATCGGTTGTAGGTTGGGATGCAGCAAGGGCAGAATTAGCAGTAACAGCTTCAGAGTGACAGTCAGTTTTGAAGGGATTACAGCCAGGGTAGCCAAAATCAGTACCTGAGGTGTTGAGGACCACCAGCGCATATTATGTGGATTTCGCTTTCGATGAAGAGGAAGGAGATGCCGTGGTAGCTCAAGTGGATAACATGCTCAGTGACTTGGAGGTTATATTTCAGGAGTAGTTATTGGTACTGGCCAAAGATGTGCAGGATGAACTTAGGTGCAAGAAAGGGAAGGTGGTAATGATCGAGGATACAGAGGAACAAACAGTCGTATCGGGTCAGTCTGCAGTCAAGACCCTGGAAGAGAATAGATCTATGAATGCTAGACCAGAGGAGTTCATCTCCTATCAGCCGGGAGGTGGGTCTATGTGGTACTATCAGACCTGGCCCCACTTGAGTAGTGGGGTCCAAAAAAAAAGATCCTGAGCTAGGCTCAGGAGGGAACTCGGGTGGCAGCACTCACCTCAGCCGGACAAAGCACAGCTGCCCACCTATTGCACATGCTGTATAGAGACAGCATGATTGTAAGAGCTTTTGTTCATCAGAGGTAGAACAGTCAGGCGCAAGTTCGGGAATATCGGAGCCAGAAATCATCAAGGGTGCATACAGGAAAACTAGGGTTACAGTGACCATTCTGAAGCACCACCAAGGGCAGAATGCGGAAGAAGTATGCACCTTTGAAGACACAGATCCATCGTGCCAGCAGGAAGTCCTTCCGAAGCTTATTGCATACGGAGAAGAGGATGGTGCAAAAGTGGAAGAAGAAAGTCTCGAGGCATCGAAATTCCAGCCCTACAATGACGATCCCGAAGGCCCAAACCTGCATGTAGAAGAAGAGACAGAGACTGTGAATATTGGCACTGATGAAGATGTCAAAGAAGTGCGGATAAGCATCAGACTCACAGCACAGGCCAGAGCAGAACTTGTTGAGCTTCTCCGAGAATATGCAGATATCTTTGCCTGGAGTTATGGCGACATGGTTGGACTAGACGTTGAGGTAGTGGTACACACATTACCGCTTAAACTCGACGTTAAGCCTGTCCAACATAAATTATGCAGATGGGCTAGACGTCGAGGTAGTGGTACTCACATTACCGCTTAAACCCGACGTTAAGCCAGTCAAACAGAAATTATGTAGATGGCAACCACAATGGCTCTTGAAATTAAAAGAAGAAATAATGAAGCAACACAAAGTTAGCTTTCTAAAGGTCGTCCTTTACCCAGAATGGCTAGCGAATGTTGTTCTTGTCCCCAAGAAAGACGGTCGGGTCCGAATGTGTATTGATTATAGAGACCTGAATAAAGCCAGGCCAAAGGATGATTTTCCATTCCCACACATCGATGTATTGGTAGACAATACTGCAGGATACAAGATGTTGTCATTCATGGATGGATTCTCAGGATATAATCAAATCAGGATGACAGAAGAAGATATGGAGAAAATGTCCTTTATTACCCCATGGAGAGTGTTATGCTACAGAGTTATGCCGTTTGGGCTCAAGAATGCTGGGGCCACATATCAGAGGGCAATGACAACTTTATTCCACGATCTCATGCATCAAGACATCGAGGTCTACGTGGATGATATGATTGCTAAGTCAAAAGAGCCTGAAGAACATATTGCTTGTTTGAGGAAGCTTTTTAACCGCTTGCGAAAGTAAAAGCTGCGGTTGAACCCCAACAAGTGCATATTCGGTGTGTCATCTAGTAAATTGCTGGGATACATCATCAGCCAAAGGGGATCGAGGTAGATCCAAGCAAGGCCAAAGCCATCATTGAGATGCCTCCTCCTACAATAGAGAAAGAAGTCCAAAGGTTGCTGGGACAGTTGCAGTATATCAGCCGATTCATTGCCCAATTGACACCCATCTGCGAGCCAATCTTCAAACTCCTAAGGAAAAATGCACAGATTCGCTGGAGTGAAGAATGCCAGGAAGCATTTGACAAAATCAAGAAGCACTTGGCAAGACCACTAGTCCTAGTTCCTCCGACACCAGGGCACCCTCTACTGCTCTATTTGTCAGTGAGACAGCATTCAATGGGCGTAGTCTTGGGTCAGCATGATGAAACAGGTCGCAAAGAGAGGGCCATTTATTATCTAAGCAAAAAGTTCAATGATTGCGAAGTTAAGTACACCGCAATCGAGAAAGTATGCTTATCCCTAATCTGGGCCACACAACGCTTAAGGCACTATCTAATGGCATATCCAGTTCTATTACTGTGCCAACATGATCCTATGAATCGAACTGGCCCCAACCCTAGAGGAGATCCACAGAATTTGTTGCCTACAGAGATGCCTAGGACCCACCGTGTTCATGTGGCGTGACGGGTATTCCTCAGTATTGATCGAGCTAACTGGCCTATCGACTGTTGATTGCAGTCGTCAACTCATTTGTTCAGACAGACTCTCTCCCATGCTGAAATTAGCTTACTTTGACAAAGTAGCTGGAATGTGCGCCTCCCTAGGTGACGAGCTTTGGTTGAAAGGTTTTGTTGTCTGCTTCCTGGGAGAGTTAATCTTCAGCTATGGTCGGATTGTTGTGGGTATTGAAGTCGCTGAGATTGCTTTGGCAATTGCCACCCGGTAGATAGATCTAGCTCCGGTCATTCTAGCAGAAACTTATCGGGCACTAGACCGATCTCTGCGGCGCTGCCGGCATTTTTATGGCTGTGGAGCTTTTGTATAGGTGTGGATGACTGCACATCTAGGTGTAGCAGTCTTACGCCCACGGTGATCAGCCTTTTAATCCTACTGTCAAAGTGGCCATGCGTGCATGCTCACCTCAGCTCAGAAGGAGTACGAGCGATAGAAAGCCTGACAAAACAAAAGATCATCTGGCGCATTATCCCTTCGGCTTCTTACAACTTTGAGGCATTTTTCAACACAACCAACATGCAGCTAATCGTCCTGCCAGGATTGACTGGTGTAGTCGAATATCACCCAATTCGTGTGATGCAGCAGTTCGGTTATCGGCAAGATTATCTTGTTTAGGGGCAAATGCTATCACGATTCAAAGAATACCCCCCTGAGCTCCTACACTGTGACTAGGGAGCTATTTCGCTTGTTCAGTGGCTCCGTACAATCAAAAGATCTTGCAGTCATAGAGGGGAAGAGTTGCACAACAGATTATGAAGCCGAAGTTGAAGAGACTTGGCCAATCTACAGCGCCGCCCTGAGCCGGACGCTCTTTGCCAAAACCTCGGGCTCCAAGAGATCCAGAGATGATGAAGATTCTTAACATTCACATCATGTTACTGGTTCGTTGCAAGTTGAAGTACATGTAAACATTCCATTGACTTTGATAATAAAATTCAGCAGAACATTTCTGGCTAGTCTGATTGATTGATCATGGTTGACGCAGAATGGAAATCGCCACCCTAACAACATGTGCATGACCGGTGCAAGATTTTACTTTCTTTTGCCTATTGGATTGGCACTGGGGACCACCCAGATAATAGCAGAGTATCTCGTTTTATTGCCCCAATCTGGATGAAGGAAGTCTTCACAACTTCTATGCCAGAAAAGGTGGCATTTCCTTTTACATTTGAGATTTTGCTATCCACGGTTCGTTCCAATGGGACGGATCCTGGTGTTCCTTTACATTTGAAATTTTCCTATCCACAGTTCGTTCCAATGGGACGAATCTTGGTGTTCCTTTACATTTGAGATTTTCCTATCCACGGTTCGTTCCAATGGGACGGATCCTGGTGTTCCTTTACATTTGAGATTTTCCTATACACAGTTCGTTCCAATGGGATGGATCTTGGTGTTCCTTTACAATTGAGTCTTGTCCGAATTACCCAGATGACTTCTGTGACAAGTCACTTCCCGGTCGGCAAGCACCGTGAGTCTTGTCCGACGCTTTTCTTGACAAATGCGATAACCAGTCATGTCTCCTAGGAGTTGATTGGTCGTCAGATTGTCAGTACTTAGTCTTTTGTTTTGTTTCTCTGTTTGGCTTCTGCTATGGCGACGTGACCTCTGGTGCATTCACTGACTAGTGGCTAGTTGCCGGTGGCTAACTCTTGCTTATGGCTTCAGGTGGGCTGTCTTTGTCAACCCTAAGCATCGGTCTCTATTCTACTCATTCTCCAACCTCGCTCAGGGAGGGGCATTTGTAGACACCCCAATTTCCAAATTTTACAGGTTGAAAGTGTGGTGGCTGGGCTTTCAAATACTAATGAGCTCTAACCCTAATTGAATCCACTTAATTCAACCAAAGCCCATTTAGCCCATGGAGGCCCATTTAACCCATCAAAACCTAGTTGAGGCCCATTTAATTCCATGAAGGCCCATTTAATTCAACCCAGGCTCATTTAGCTCATGGAAGCCCACTTGGGCCCATAAAGGCCCATGAAGGCTCACCAAGGCCCCATTTAATTCATCCAAGGCCCATTTAATTCAACCATTAGGCCCACCAAGGTGATTAGTTAGAAGCTTAAGTGTTGGTTAGGTTGTTAAGAAGTTGTTAGGTAGTTATAGTTTGTTGGAGTGGGTTGTTATGGGTTTGTTAGGACTTAGTGGACTTCCTTGGCTATAAATAGAGGCCTGGTGGTCTGAGAGAAGGGAGGGGATCCGAGAGAGAGTTCTAGGAAGAGAGAGGTGCTCACAGTGAAAAGGGAGAAGCAATTCTGAGGACCTCCGACAAGCTGCAAGGAGAAGATCCCACTGTCAGACCAGGTACGCCATCCTTCAGCCACAATTAGCATCAATTGTAGTTTACTAGGACTCCCTGTGTTCCTTGGAGTGGATTCCAGCAAAGCCAAAGGTCTTCCCTGGCTGGAATCGTGGTTTCAAAATTCACCGGAGTTGATCTCCGACCACAGAGGTGGGGGCACGAATTTGTGGTCACGAATCCGGTGGTTGATTCGTGCCCTAAGGTGCTCTATCTTCTTCCCCTAGGCCTCCTTTTGCTATTCAACCCGTCGAAGCCTCGCTTCAGTCACTGTGGAGGGCGCCAGTAGAAGATCGCCGGAGTCACTGCACCCCGTTCGTGTCGGAGAAGAAGACTGGAAGCAACCTCTAAACGTGAGCCTCTCGCTCCACCGAGCCTCTCCAAGCCACTGAAAATGTTCCATGGCAAGCCTCCAGCGCTTCGGAGCCTTCGAAGCCAAGCCTCGAGCACTGGATCATGCCCGCGCTCAAGCTCACCGAGAAGACGACGACGACGGTCGGAATCCACTAGTGCGCGATCTTCCTCCACCTTGATCCCTGATGGAGGGGGATGCTCCTCTCAACACGCTGAAGCCACCTAGACCTCTGGATCACGCGCCGCAGCTCTCTAGTAGCCTTCTTCTTTCTCGAAGCCGTCACTGGAGCACCTCGACGGCGAGGTAGGTGGGAGGCCTGCTCCCACCGTTAGATCCTTGATCCTATCCGTTGGATCAACTTCTCCTCTTCTTCTCTTGCTTGCTGTGGCCTCTGATCTTAGATCAGGCTTCGGGATGCTCTGAAAGAGCATTCCCGACGGTCGTCAGCTGCGGAGCTCCGTCGCCGGCGGTCGTCGATCTTTCTTTTCTTAAAAAAATTAAAAAATGTTTTTGTTTTAATAAATTTTAGTTACTTGTAGCCTATTACATTTTGGTCTTTTTTTTTTTTACAACAAATAGGTCCTTTTCTTACATATAGGTCCTTCATCATTTTTTTTTCATAAATCGTTTGAATAAAGTTTTTACTGAAAATATTGCATTTTGCCCCCTAAACATTTAAAATAATGTGTTCCAGGTTTAAGAATTTAACAAAAGCCCTTTGGATTTCTTTGAACGCATTTTAATTCAACTTTTTTGCATAAAAGACCCTAAACTTCTCTAAAAACTTTCTAAGTGCACATTTTTCTGTGAAAATTGCATTAAATCCCCTAAACTTCATCAAAATAATTCAGAATGTTTGTTTTCTCTGGTTTATTTACACATTAGCCCCTATATTCTTCTGAAACTCTCTAAAATGCACATTTTGCTGGTTAAATTGCATTTGGACCCCTGTATTCCTTTGGAACTCTCTAGAATGCATGTTTCTTTGGTTAATTTGCACTTTAACCCCTGGATTTTATTGAATACTTCACTAAAGCATATTCCGTTTGGTTAAATTGCATTTTAACCCTTAAACTTCACTGAAACTTCATTGAAAGCTTGTTTTCCTGGTTAAATTACTTTTTAACCCTTGATTTCTTCTGGAATTCTTTTGAATACATTGTTTTGCTGGGTAAATTGCATTTTAGTCCCTGTACTTCACAGTTCTTACACTCCATGCTTGTTTCCTAGGGTAAAGTGACTGTTTTGCCCCTGTGACTTTGTGAAATTTTCTTGAATCATTTTTCTTGCATATTTTACTCTGAATTTCCATAGAATGACATTAAGTGCATGTTTTAGTGGTAAAATTGCATTTTGACCACTAGGAAACTTCAATTTGACTAGGATTGCACATTTTTGCACATTTGGCCTCGAATTTCTTCATAATTGCATAGAATGTGTTTTCCTATGTATTTTTGATGATTTGGGCTTCAGAACTTCATTTGTTTTTCAGAATTTGGGTTTTTTGCACAAGACCCCCTTGGAATTTTCATTATTACATTCATACATGCATTTTGCACTTTTTGTAGAAACTTTTCTTGCAAGTTCTCTTGCGTTTGCTTCCTTGCTTTTGTGCACGCATTCCTGGCTTGTTTCTAGCTTGGTTTTCTCGTCGCTTCCCGGATTTCGCCTTTAGACTTGTTTTGGCTTTCCATCGCCCGAGGGCGTACAGTAAAAGACTTGACGAAGCCGACATGGTCCCGAAATGAGGATTATTTTCTCTTTTTTGATTTTCTCAGATTTATTCGAATTTCCGTTGATTTACGAGACGCTTTCCGAGAATTTCTCGATTTTCATGATTTTCCTCATCGCCCAAGGGCGTACAGTAAAGCAGCATTCTCCATGCCTACATTTGACCCTCGGATTAGCTTTTCCTTTATTTCATTTCTTCACTTTGATTTGGCATGTTTTCAGTCATATTTAGCATGGGCATATAGAATAAGCAAGCATACATCCATAGACCATTGACAATAGGGAAACCTAGAAAGACCGAGTTTTCTCGGGCGCATAGGGTGCCTAACCCTTTCCCCATGTGTAACCAGAATCCTTACCCTAACTCTGGCCTGCATTCATTTGTGCATTATCCATTAGGCACGGAGCATACACATACATTCAACATCTTGTTTGCTTCCCAGTTTTCTTGTGTTTTTGGTTTTCCTCGTCTTTCCATTAAAAGACTAGGTGGCGACTCCTTTTCTTATCCTTCTTATCTTCCCTTGGTGTTTCTAGGTCAAGTCTTTTCCTCCGGATTCACCATCTTTGCCGTGACCATATCGGGTCTCATCGTGTGCTTCCACGTACCCGGTAGGAGGAGAGCTGTGCAAGGGTTCCACCGGCATGGTCACACATATGCATGGGGATACGTCTTTTCCCGATGTCCCATCGGTGACCCAAACACCTAAGTTAATACACCTAGGTTCAGTCTACACTGTCTCAACTCTCGTTAATCAAGGTCGTATCCGATAATTGATATCTTATCAATTTGGACGCCAACCCCTCGTGGTCTCACATTGGCAATCACGGTCGTATCTGACAATTGGTTTCGTTGGAGTCTTATAATTCTACCACATTATCGACACAACCCATTGTGGCTCCAGAACACATTATTATTTTCTTTTCAAAACTCTAGGGTTTTCTTTGAAAACCATTACACATTCTCTTTTCTTTGCAGGGAATCATTCCCATGCAAACATGACCCTCCATTTGGGTCTCAGGCTCAAAATTATATAAAATTATGCATTCATATTCATTATTGGTCTCATGTCCACAAATCACATTAAACCAAACATTTATTCATTTCATTCATTTTTAAGGCCTCAAGCTCAGAACCATATTCAATTTTATTTATTTAAATTCCATGTTCCACTATGTCATTCACACGAGGAAGACCTCATTAATACATGTCCATTATACCTTTAAACCATCAACTTTTCATATTCATTTGTTCATATGGGCCAAGGGTCTTGTTCGGTATATCGAATCAGATCAACATATTGAATGGGGCAAGAAACACCCAGAATAGTTGACCGAAACTAAGGATCGGTCATCCAAAAATCCTTGTATGGGTTGACCGAAATACCTTTGGTCAACCAAAATCCCCTGAAAAGGAAGATCGGGTGTTTTTGGTTTACTGAAATGGGATTTCTGGTTGAATATCGACAACAAAATGGTATGCCGAACCCAATTCAGCATACTGAAATGCCCATTTTCAGAAAACCTTCCTTGAGCCCAAGACACTCATTCACTGGAATTGGGACCTCCGACGGACCCAACAATTATACCACATAAATCATGAATAAAACACCGGGTGTTGATTTCCAAGTCTACTTCAAAACCCTTCAATTCATTCACAAAGTTATTAAGCATGCTTTCCACAATAAAATCTTAAAGACATGAAACTCATTTCGTAACACTGTAGCATGCATACCATTTCCTACCAAAAACTCATGAAAATCATACAACCTCGCGATGCTCCTCCGACAAGCTTTTGGCAGTCCCTGGCCACTAGCAGTTACGTACTCACAGTTCCTCTCCTCATGGGCACCAACTCCATCTCTATCTCTCTCTCTCTCTCAACTCGGCTCGCCTCCCCACCACTTACCTCCTCCTTCCCTTGGCTCCCCCTCCTCTTTATCTTATTCTACACTAGAAATCATGCCGACCTCCAGTCCCATCGCCTTGGAAACAGAGGGAATGAGATGGGTATGAGGTTCCTATGGAGGCACGAGTGAGGAGAGAAGAAAGAGGGAAGAAAAGATAAGGAAGAAGGAGGAGACTCCCATGTGAGGGGTGGGGAGAGAGAAAAGAAAAGAAAAAGGGGAAAGAGAAAGGAGAAAAGGTCAGACACACAGATCGAGTCAACTGTGCATCCTTGATCAGCTTCCACTTTGGTCTCACAACCATAAACAGGTGCACAAAAAGCCAACAAACCTCTACAAACACTAGAAATATCAGATTATCCATTAATTAACCATTTATACAATATTAGAATTATTTACATGGTTTACAATTAAAAATGGATAATCAGGTTCAGGTGTCACATCCTACTCTTTTATAAGAATTTCGTCCTCGAAAGTCATCTTTAATAAAATAAGTAGGGGTACTGTCTTTGGATGTCTACATTGTGCTCTCAAGTAGCCTACTCTGTACCATGAAAGGTACAAAGTGATCACCTTATTTCTGAGGACTTGCTCTTTCCTGTCTAGTATCTAAACTATATTTTCAATCAAAGACAGGTCCTCTCGCAGCTCCTTTGGTTGCACTAGTATAACCTAAGACACATCGGTCAAACATTTTCTCAACATGGACACATGGAAGGTGTTGTGTACACTGACCAACTCCAGAGGCTGATCTAGTTTGTATGCCACTTCACCAACTCTCTTTGTAATCTGGTACGGTCTGATATATTTGGGGCTCAACTTGCCTCTCTTTCCGAACTACATCACTCCTTTGGTTGGGGAACCTTCGGGAATCGAAGTCTCCTATCTCAAATTCCAAAGGTCTTTGCCTCCTATCTGCATAATTCTTCTGTCGGCTCTAGGCAGACAATAGCTTATTCCTAAGTAGGTCTACCTTGTCCTCGTATTGTTGTATGATCTCGGGCTCAATCAACTACTCTCACCCACCTCACTCTAGCAAGTGAGTGTCCTACAGGGTCTGCTATACAATACCTCATATAGTGCCATAATAATACTGGTGTGATAACTGTTATTATATGCAAACTCAATTTAAGATAAATGATCCTCCCAGCTACCACCAAAATCCAAGTTGTAGGCCCTTAGCATGTCCTCTAATGTCTGGATGGTCCTCTCTATTTGATCATCTATTTAGGGATGAAAGGCTGTACTAAAACTGAGTACTATACCAAAAGCCTCCTGTAATGCTCCCTAGAACCTCAATGTGAACCTCGTGTCTTTGTCAGACACAATAGACACTGGGACGCCATGTAGTCTCACAATCTCTACAACGTATAACTCTGTCAACTTTGCCAAGGGAATATTCACCCTCATTGGTAAGAAATTTGTCGATTTCATAAAGCGATCAACAATCACCTAAACTGTATCATTCTTTCTTTGAGTCCTTGGCAAATTCGTCACAAAATCTATCGACATATTTTCCCATTTCCATACCGGAACGTCCAACGGCTGTAAAGTCTCTCTAGGTTTCTGGCGTTCTATCTTCACCATCTAGTAGGTTGTATACTTTACCACATACTTAGCAATCTCCCTCTTCATCTTAGACCACCAGAAATTCCTTTTTAGGTCCTTATACATCTTGGTGCTTTCTGGATGAATAATATATCTAGAGCGGTGAGCTTCGTCAAGCAGACTGTTCTTGATTTCCTCCACTTAAGGCACGTACAACCTTAGGTCATACCTCAACCAATCGTCTACCCCAATAGAAAAGTGATGGGCATTCCTAGCTTCTAGCTTTCTCCAGATATTTGACACAAAGAAATCATACTACTGAGCGACGACAATCTCCTCAATCATCCTTGGGCGAACAGATAAATTTGCCAACACAACCCTAGCGACTCGCTAAGACTATCTTTGAGGTCTACAATCCACTAGCCCCTTTAACAATTTCCATTCACGAATCATCAGACTAGCCATGATATGAGTGTGTCTGCTCAGAGCATCTGCAACTACATTTGCTTTCCCTAGGTGGTATGACATGTTGAAGTCATAATCCTTGATGTACTCCACCTAACACCTCTATTTCAGGTTCAAATCCTTTTGAGTGAAGTCAGATTCTTGTGATCTATAATACACCTCAAACTGTTTGCCATACAAATAATGCTTCCAAATTTTCAAGGTAAACACAACAACTACCATTTGCAAATCATAGGCGGGGTAGTTCTTCTCATGATCTTTTAACTGATGCAACATGTATGCCACCACCCTGTCATGTTGCATCAGCACATGACAGTCCCACAAGCATCACTGTAATCTGTGAAACCACCACTCTTAGAAGGCAAAGTTAAAACTGGGGTTGACACTAGACAAGCCTTCAACTCATTGAAGCTCTCTTCGCACTACCAATCCCAAGCAAAGTGCATTTTCTTTCTGGGCAGTCTGGTCAATGGTGCAACAATCTTGGAGAAAACCTAGATGAATCTCTGATAATATTCTACTAGGTCGAGGAAACTTCTAATCTTGGTCACTGTCTTCGGTCTGGCCCAACTATTCACAGCCTCTACCTTGGCTGGGACTTCCTTGATGTCTTCTCCGGAGATTATATGACCAAGAAAGGACACCTCTTCTAGCCAAAACTCGCACTTGGAGAACTTGGCCTAAAGTTGATGTCATCTCAGTGTCTCCTGTACGATCCTCAAATGCCTCTAATGGGTTTGCACATCTGGCTCACTGATCTGCAACTGATGATATCTAGATCTCAAGTCTATCTTGGAAAACACCGATGCTCCTTGCAACTGGTTGAACAAATCATCGATCCTGGGTAGTGGATATTTGTTCTTGATAGTGATCTAGTTCAACATCCGGTAATCTATGCAAAGACGAAGCGAATCGTCTTTCTTCTTAACGAATAGTATCGATGCTCCCCAATGTGAAACACTGGGATGAATAAATCCCTTGTCCATCAGTTCCTGCAGTTGATTTTGGAGTTCCCTCAATTCAACGGGTGCCATCCTGTATAGAGCCTTTGAAATAGGACCTGATTCTGGCACTAGATCAATGACAAACTCTACTTCTCTATGCGGTGGCATACTAGGCAATTCTTGTGGGAAAACATTAGGATATTCTTGCACCACTAGCACATCCTAAACTCCAAACATAGGTGAAGTAAAAATAGTCACATAGGCCAAATAGCTCACACTGCCTCTTGCTAGATGATGATAGTCTTGGATACCAGATATCACCTTTCTGGCCTCACCCGATTTGGTGCCTTAGACCACACACAAGGTTTGGCCTAGATACTTTGCTAGAACTCTCCTCTTGGTACAATCAACATGGCTAAATACTATGCCAGCCAGTCCATCCCTAGGATGACATTATAATCCTACATGTCCATCAAGATCAAACTGGCTTGAAAATTCCTATCTCCCAGCTAACATCAATTGGTATCAGATACCTCCACGCTAGACTGTATTTCTCCCAAGGGGGTGACCACATCAAGTGGAATGCCAACCTAGCTGACCTGGTCTCGATCTCAGCAGCAATTGACTCAGAGACAAAAGAAAATGAACTCCTTGAGTCGAATAGGACTTGGGCCATCTGATCATCCACAAGAAAAATTTCTAACATCAATACGTCATAACCATAATCATAATTATAACCAAAGATAGTGTCAATTGCACATAGGATCCATTATTACATGACAAAATTTAACTCATATGGCCATACTAATTCTCACCTTCCACATCTCTTGAGGGATCAGCATTTGGGGCAGCAATGGAGAACATTCTTTCCTTGATTGGCTGACGAGGTGCATCTCCTGTTGGCTTCGATGAATTGGGACAGTCCTTCTGATAGTGTCCAGACTTCCTACAGTTGTAGCACACTACACTGTCTAGACTTCTCTTTCTGTGCCAACACTACGTCGCTATGTCCCTCTTCTTAACACAAACGTGTCAAGGTCTTGCTTTTGGACCACTGCTTGATCCCTTCCTGGCTAAACCCAACACTTTCTTCTCTATCAGATGAAGGCTGCTCCTTTCGCTTCTTCCTAGAGCTACCAGAACTCGATGCTCCAATGATCGAAGGTCGAGAAATAGATGGTCAAGAGATAGAAGGTCGAAAAACAGACTTCCTCTCCTTATCCTTCTTAGGGTATTCCTCCTGGAACAACCTACGATCATCCTCATAGAAACTTGCAAGCTCAATAGCATCTGCTAAGGTCTGACATCGAAATTTAATGACTCTAGATCTCAGTGCTGGATTAAGCCCTTCTACAAATTTCTTGGCTCTGCTCTTCTTGGAAACCACAGTCTGAGAGACTTGCTCCAGCCGAAGGAAGGACAACTCATATTCAGCCATAGTCAAGCTTCTTTGCTTCAAGTTCTAGAATTCTCTGTCCAGCTTGTCCCTCTCATGCTCAGGGAAGAACCTTTCATAGAACACCTCTCAGAACTCCTTCCAAGAGATCATCAGTAGGTCCACATTTGGGAACTTGGTGCGGTGCATAGCCCTCTACCACTGATCCGCAGCGCCCTTGAGCTGAAATACTGCGATTCGGAACCACTTCTCTGCTGGACACTCGATCCTCTCTACGATCTTCTCTATCTCTAGGAACCAAGCTTCACACTCCTCCGATGTGCTGCACCCATCTAGAGTTGACGCACCCAGCTGGTGGAATTGCTTGACCAACGGGTCTCCTTTCGCCTCGTCCTTGCTACTGCTTCCAATGGATTGGGCGAAACCTCGCATCATTTCACCAAATGCTCGCCGCATACCCCTCTAAGACTATGCTCTCCCACATCAGAGTCGAGCACTAGGGCTTTTCTGTGACTATGGCCTTGACGAGGCATCTCCCTGTTAGCACAACAAAAGAAAACAACAACCAAAATTAGGTACAAGACTCTCTACTATGTAGTCCTACTGAGCCACTAGACCAGACATCACCAAGTCAGTGCACTAGGTGTAACCTTAGCTCTGATACCACTCTGTAACGCCCCACACCTGGGTACGCTACCTAACTCATAGTACACAAGTAATTACAATAATTACAACATTATCTCAAAAGCTATAACTAATTAAGGCTCACCTCTTAGAACAATGTGAAGCTAGTGGCTCCTATTTGGGCATAGGAACTGGACTACATCACCTACACCTGAAACAAAACAAAGCACGCATAAGTGACATTCAAGTCACCTAATATGCGCCCTTCACAGAAATCACGACAAAATAGTAAGAAAACAGGAGCCTAGACTATTACACAACGTAGTTTTCAAAAATCCGTTCCAAAACGTCATTTCTTTTTAAATCATTTGGAATCTCTATCTAAAACCATGTCCTTTTTCAAAAGTTCATATTTTCTTTTCCGATTTATGAATCTTTAAAACCTTTTTATGCATTCCGAGAAACCCACATTCTCGACCAGATCTAGCCTATAACGCAGGGCCTCATAGGGCTCAAAACAAAACCATATACAACGGTTGGCAACTAGTTAAAACATGACATTTATTCATTGCTAGAATCATAAGACAATGCATAACTCAAATTCTAGCTAAAGCCATACATTTTATTTCCACTTTTCTTATTAGTGCTACGTTGATCAGAGGTAACCAGGTGCACAAGCTGTAGGTGAGGACACCATTTCCCCTACCTCTCTACACTGTCGTGGTGAAATTCTCCATACGGTATGACACCGTCCCGGCCAATAGGCCTCAATTGCATTTCATATGTATGGGGATACGTCTTTTCCTGACATCCCATCGGTGATCCAAACACCTAGATTAATACACCCAGGCTCAGTCTACACCGTCTCAACTCTCAGTAACCACGGTCATATCTGACAGTTGATATCTTATCAATTTGTTGACACTAACCCCTCGTGGTCCCACGTTGGCAACCACAGTCGTATCTGACAATTAGTTTCATTGGAGTCTCATACTCCTACCACATTGTCGACATAACCTCTCGCTGCTCCAGAATACATTATTATTTTCTTTTCAAAACTTTAGGGTTTTCTTTTAAAATCATTACTCATTCACTTTTCTTTGTAGGGAATCATTCCCATGCAAACATGACCCTCGATTTGGGTCTCAAGCTCAAAACCATATAAAACTATGCATTCATATTCATTATTGGGTCTCATGGCCACAAATCACATTAAACCAAACATTTATTCGTTTCTTTCGTTTTTGGGGCCTCAAGCCCAAAATCATATTCAATTTTATTTATTTAAATTCCATGTTCCTTTATGTAATTCACATGGGGAGGACCTCATTAATACATGTCCATTATACCTTTAAACCATCAACTTTTCATATTCATTTGTTCATATGGGCCAGGGACTGTTGGAAGCTTGCCGGAGGAGCATCAGTGGCCAGGGACTTTTCATATTCATTTGTTCATATACATGTAATTATTGCAATTACTTGTGATATTATGAGTTAGGTAACGTACCGGGATGTGGGGCAATACAAGGTGGTATCTGAGCAAAGGTTACACCTAGTGCATCGACTTGGTGATGTCTGGTCTAGTGGTTTAATAGGACTACACTGTAGAGAATTTTACACCTGATTTTGGTTGTTATTTTCTTTTGTTGTACTAACAGGAAGATGCCTCATCGAGGCCGTAGTCTCGGTAAAGCCCCAGTGCTCGACTCTAATGTGGGAGAGGACAGTGCTTGGAGGGGCATGCGACAAGAATTTGGTGAGATGATGCAAGGTTTCGCCCAATCCTTTGGCAGTAGTAGCAAGGATAAGGCGAAAGGAGACCCCTGGGTCAAGCAGTTCCACTAACTGGGTGTGCCATCTCTAGATGAACGTAGCATATCGGAGGAGTGTGAAGGTTGGTTCTTGGAGGTAGAGAAGATCCTAGAGGGGATCGAGTGGTCAAGATCAAGGGAGGGGTCGTTGTGACATCTGGGCCTGATTAACCATTTTTAATTTTAAACCATGTAATTAATTGTAATATTGTATAAATGATTTATTAATATATAATCTGTTGTTTCTTGGATGTGTGAGCTTGTGGTTGGCTTTCTGTGCACCTGCTTATGATTTGGGACCAATGTGGAGTTCAGTTTGAGGATGCACAATCATCTCGATTTGCGTGCCTGTCTTTTCTTCCTTTTTCTCTCCTTCTTTATCGTTTTCTTCTCTCTCACTCTCATGAGCCCGCACCATCCACGTCTCCTTCCTTCCCTTCCCCGACCTGTGCCACCAATGACGCCAGCTCGTGCCTCGCAGTCTATTCCGACGCGATGGACGGTCGACGCGACACGGGTGGAGAAGAGGATAAAGGGAGGCAATGGCAAGCGAGGAGAGGAAAGGGCGACCGAGAGAGGAGAAGAGAAGGAGGAGTGGCTCACGACCGAGGAGGAGGTGGCTTGTGAAGTTTTCCGGAGGAGGAAGCTTTGCTAGGGCGCGAGTAGGCTCGTCAGAGTGTAGAAGGGTCGCTGGAAGGCTGAACCAAGTACGCGATCCCTATCCCTCCTCGTTTCCCTTGTGGTTGGATTAAGTGAGAAAATGTATGAAAATGACGAAATGCATGTAAAATCATAGAAAAATAGGGAAATTGATGAGAATGAGTTGAAATGCATGAAAACCTAGATATCATGCGGTTAGAATGAGAAATTTGTAGGATTAAATGAGATTGGGATGTAAGCTACAATAGGTTTAACTGAACTCCTTCCCTTTTGTGATTTTTGTGTGAATCACATAGTTGATGGACTGAGGAATGGTTTGAGGGGTTCTGAAGTAGACTTAAGCATCTACACCCCATGATTTAATGGTAATTTGTGATGTGAGTTTGGGAGGTCCAATTGAGGCTCCCACATTGGGCGATTTTCGCCACCAAAAACAGGGGGATGCCATGGTTGCGGGGTTTTCGGTATCCCGAATTGGATTCGGTATGCCGAAATCTTGATAGATTAAGCTAGGATCCCTAGTTTTGGTAGACCGAAATCTTCCGATCGACTAAAACAGGGGGTTTTTGTATACCGAAGAAGTTCAGTATACCGAATCAAGAGATTTCGGTATATCGAACCTAAAATTCGATCTGACAATTTTGCCCAGACCCTGAGTTATGTAAATGTCACTATGAGACGGAAAATAAATGGTTTTAAAAGTATGTAAAGAATGTGTGAACAGTGTTTTCCCCATGAAAATGTCATGGAGGAATATGGAACCCAAATAAGTGGATTTGGGTATGGTTTTGGGTTTTAGACCCTATAAATGAATAAGATGGTTGATTGTGAGTGGTTTTGGGCATGAGACCCAATTTATGATTTTTAAAGCATGATTTTAAATGATTTGAATTGGAACCCCTCAAGAGGGACAAGTATTGCATGGAAGACGGATTCCAGCAATGAAAAAGAATGAAATGGAAATGGTTTTGAAAAGAAAAACTAAAAGAGTTTTGGAAATTGTAACCATGCCGGTGAGGAGATTCTGCAAAAGAATTGCGAAATCGGTCGGCAAAATCACGTCGAAAAAGCAAAATAAAATGCAAAATGCAGGAGTCGTCACCTAGTCTATTATGGAAGACGAGGAAAACCATAAACATGAAAAATCATGTAAAACAATAAAAAGAAAGGTCTGCGAAAACCTGAAAGATGTGGGTA